>CAUYTI010062775.1:0-33309 GCA_963575145.1 Galago senegalensis
TAGGTGGTTGAATGAAATCAATCGGAGTATTTGAAAAGAGTAGACTGTTAGTATTATGAGTCTTATGATCATACAGGTAAAAAAATCAAATTTGACATATGCTGTAGAACACCTTTAAATACTATCTTAGATAAAAGTAGAGAAACACTTCAAGGTCTAGTTGTAAAATTGCTCTGAAAAAAATTATCTAGATGACAAAATTTATTATTTATATTTCCTGGGTTTTTTTTTTTTTTTCAGTTTTTGGTTGGGGCTGGGTTTGAACCTGCCACCTTCAGTATATGGGGCCGGCACCCTACTCCTTTGAGCCACAGGAGCCGCCCCATATTTCCTGCTTTTGATATAGAGATCTTATACTCTTTTGCTAGGGCTTCCATAACAAAGTACCACAGACATGATAGCTTAGACAATAAAAATTTACTTTTCATGCCCTAAGGGCTGGAAATCCAGGGGCACTGTGGCAAGGTGTCAGATGTTTGGTTTCTCCTAGAACCTCTCTCCCTGGCTGCAGATGGTGCCTCTGTGTTTTCACCTTGCCCTTCCTCTGTGCCTGTGTATGTTTGTATCCTAAGCTCTTCTTAAAAGAACACCCCTTATATTGGGTGAGGACCCACACTTACGCCCTCATGTCACCTTAATTAACACTTTAAAGACCTCACCTCCAAATACAGTCACATGCTGCAGTGCGAGGCCAGGACTTTCACATATGACTTCTGGGTAGATACAATTGCACTTATAACAGTCTCTTATTATACAGGGTGTCATAAAGTTCAGGTGTGATCAAATTGTACACGAACCACATGGACACCCGGATGGCATATTCGTACACCAAAGGAGTGATTGTTAAACTTGCACTCATCTAAATTGACCATTACTGCCAAGATGCAAATTAGAATTTTGTTCAAACCATTAAATCCGGTTAGCCACTTAAGCATTAAAAATTAGACTATATCAGATATTTTTCCTAGAAACCCAAAATATGGTCAATGTTCAGCCACTAATAGTTGAATTATTAGAGTTCACATTATATAGAGACATAAGGATTTAATGGTTGTATTTTTATGGTCAATTTTATTGTTTAAGCAAATCTTTTGTGACCTTAAAGGTTTGCTTTTTCCCTTCAGAATGCAACTCAAATAGAAGAGTTTTTCATCAGCTTATTTTTGTTTGCTTCATGAGTTCAGAGGAACAGGAGCCTGGAGCCTGAGAGACTAGTCCCATCTGATCGGGGCTGGAGACCTCTGAAACCTTAGTTTTTTGCGTAGTGAATGATGTGATAAAACAAGCACCTGTCTGGAAACACAGCTGTCCCTTCGTCTGAGTGACAACCGCTATTTAATGTACCAGTTTATTCATTTACCTGCCTGTTTAGCGGCCCGCCAGTTACACTGCATGTGCTCCCGAGACCCTATTACAGAGGCTGCATATCACACACTTTATATTTTCAAAACAAAATACCTTCCAGAATTCAAAAACCAGCACTTGATCCATATAAATAGAATCTAAATTCTGTCACAATAGTCTGACCTTAGGAACTGGACCCTTCCTTTCCTCAACTGTAAAATTCTAGATATTGTTGTAGGTCACTTTGAATCCTCCTGTTCACAATGTCTGCTGACTGGTTGGAAGTTTAACGTAGAAATATAATGGGGGAAGATGGTTTGCTTTTAGAGATCGCCTCAACCAATGGGGACGCTCATTGTCTCCCCCCAAAATTTACATTGTTGGATTAAGAAAATTGATGTTTCTTATATTGGGAAAAAAAGATGGTCTATATTTTCTATAATTTTTATTTGTACATCATGCTGTATACTTGTCCTTTCCTTATTAGCTTAATTTAGGGATAAATCTGTCAGGGTTGTTTTATTCCTTGGTTTGGATTGGCTTTAACATGGGTTATATTGAGGCTCTGCATGATTAAATAGACCACAGGGCTGTACTGTTTCTGTTTGGGAGGTCAGTCGGGGCCAATAAGAAAACGATACAGAATAATTATGTATTATTTTCGATACAGAAGTTATACTCCGAAGAAAAGTAGGGACCAACCTGACTTCTAGGCAAAAGGAAAACCCTAAAAACTAACAAAATACAGAGAGAATTTGGTAATGGTTCTGATTGTTCTGTGTCAATCAGTGAGGTTCTGAAATGATCTGACAATAACTGCATTCAGTCTCACAGGGCATCTGTCACTTGCCTTTATTGTCTAAGCTATCATGTCCGTGGTACTTTGTTAGGGAAGCCCTAGCAAAAGAGTATAAGATCTCTATATCAAAAGCAGGAACCTGCCTACAGGTTCCTGCAGGAACCTGGCAGGTAAGGCCAGGTGCCCACACATGAAGTTAAGAGATCAGATTCCATTCTCATGGCTGCACCCGCTGGTTGTGAGGCCATGAATGCGTTAATTTAACCTTGTTGAATTCCATCATCTTACCTGAAAGAGGAGGGAGTTGGCCCAGTGAAGGGATTTTTAAACGTTTGTAGAGAAGGAACCCAACTCTTTATTCAAAGCAAATAATATGATGAGGTTCAATTTGTGAAATGCACAAAAGTGAAGTTTGTCCTACTCTGGGTTTGGCTTTGTCTCCTGTTTCAGGTTTGCAGAGTGGGGAGGGGTTGGGCTTCTGGCTTTACAGGGCAGCACAGGCACAGGCTGCCTCAGTATAGCCCAAGTGTCCAATGCCATAGCCACAGCTTCTTGATATGTGGCTCTAAATTGAAATGGGCTAAGTATAGAATATGCTCAGACTTAATAAAAGACAATAGGCAAAATGTCTCATTGAAAATTTTGTATCGATTCTACACTGAAATATTACATATTGTGTATGTATTGGGTTAATTAAAAATATATAGTGAAATAAATGTACCCATTTCTTGTCCCCCCTCTTAGTAAATGTGGCTACTAGAAACATTTTAAATCACTTCTGTGGATTGTAATGTACGTTCACTGGACAGTACCGATCCAGATAACCTTCTTGGGCTCCCACCTGCTCGCACTGGTGCATGGAGGTTTCCTGGGCATTTTAGTCCTTGTTGCTTCTTCCCCGTCCCATATGTGAGCTGCTCTGCTCCCATGAAGAGCGTTAGGAATTGGTCCTGGCAGCTCTACCTTCTACCACATTCTGCTCTAAGAACAGTATTTAATTCAAGCTCTATTTTTTTCTTTTACATTTCCTGATGAAGAACACATTTTTTCTTTTCAGTTATTCTTCCCATAGTGCGCTTAGGAACTCATTTGTTCCAGGACGTGAACGCCCATCCCTGTAGGTGGGAGGTGGGGAAATGAGCCTCCGTGTTTCACGGATCATTTCCTGTGACTGGGATTCTTTCAGGGAATTTCTTCTTATCCTTTTCAAGTTACACTCAAGTCTTTTAATAAGCATTGCATAAATATTTCTTCCCCAGTAGTCACATTTAAAATGGAATTTACTGCTGTTTTATGTGCAAACTTTACCTTTTATACCATTTTCACTTATTTTCTTTTCAGTTTGGTCATTTTCTCAGCAGCTCAGACTGCTGGGGTTGAGAGGCCTCAGTCACTACAGTCTTCCAGTGTCAGCTCTGCTTTATCTACATACCATCGCTCCAGGCCCGCTCGACCTCAAGGGTCACCAGCAAAACCCGGTATTAAGGATAGTTTAGACGCAAGAGCTGGTGATCTGTGCCTTGGAGCGTTCTCCTCCTCTCCTCCATGTTCAGGGCTGACCTGGGGTCAGTGCCCTGCCTGGTCCTTAGCCTTTGAGCAGTCCATTTTTCTTATGCCCAGACATACTAATGTTTAAATGTACACACAACTTCCCCTCATCCATAGTTATTCACATTTGTCTTTGCGTGCCCCCCTCTTTGAGCAGATGATGTGAGGGAGCAGGGATGCTCCTCACTGCGTGCTTGAGTGTCAGATCTTCCCTGTGAGTGGGGCGGGGTGCAGTGGCCAAGAGAGCCCGTCGTCTCCCCATGTGATGTGCCCACCTGACCTCCAGATGGGCAGCAGATGGCACTTCCAGTGGCCCAGAATGCTAACTTCCTCCTTACCCCTAACTGGGTTAGTTTTATGATTCTAGAAGAGGTCATGGACTAAAAAGAAAATGGGAACCATGGGAACCTTTGCTTCTTCTTCCGTGTTGGGTTGCTTATAATTAATGCTTGCTTTGGAGTTTGTTGCTATGATGTTTTATCTTATTCACCAACACTGCAGCAAAAAGGAATTTCATGTCTGATGCCCTGACAAAATTTTGGAAGTGTAGCTCATGGGAAACATGTGTCAGTTCTACTCTCTGAAATGAGCGTCCTCTTCTGTAAAGTGGAAGACTCCTCCATTATAGGATATATCTCCACTAGCTTGCCGAGGTGATCAGCCAAGATATGACGTAACGGGGCTGTCAGATTTGGTAAATACAAAGACAAGATACTCATTTAAATTTGAATTTCAGAAAAACCATGACTGATATTGAATGGGACATCTGAATCCTAAAAAGTTATCCGTGGTTTTTCTGAAATTCAAATTTAAGTGGACATCCTATATTTAATTTAGCAACCCTAGGATATAAACATGCTGTTTTGCTAAGATGACACATACACATTTTTCAGCATAATATTTAATGATATTTTCATGTAATTACAATGGTTCATGTCTTTTGAACAACTACACTGTCAGCTTTGATCAGTCTTAAAAGCCTCCTGTAGCCATGCCTCTATCGTGATGAAGAAGTAGACTTTTCCATTTATGAGATAAGCTACAAATACTTGATGCTCAAATGTGTGTCCGTGTCATAATTAGCAGAGGACATTTCCACAAACAGGCACTATGAGGATCAGCTCCTAAGCAGTGTCCACTCTGCGTGCCCTTGGGTGCCAATTCCATGGTTCCACCTGGCTTTCTCCTCTCTCCTTCGCAACTGGTAGGAAGTGCCAAATTTTTCACATTTTTATTTTTTGCTGCTCTCTGAATGTTAAAGAATGACTAAGGTCTTACGTACTCCCGGCATATATTTTTTTCTCGTGAATGATGTGATGAGAGTACTGAATTTCAGATATGCAGCAAAGTGTGTGTTGCTTTATTTCCTATGACAAGTCTTCAGAGTCAGTATTATTGGATGAAACTAATTTCAGTAATTTTCTTTTTCTTTTCTTCTTTTTGTTGAGACCGAGTTTCACTTTGTCACCCTTGGTAGAGTGCCATGGCATCACAGCTCACAGCAACCTCAAACTCTTGGGCTCAAGTGATTCTCTTGCCTTAGCCTACCAAGTAGCTGGGACTACAGGCGCCCACCACAGTGCTCAGCTATTTTTAGAGACGAGGTTTCGCTCTGGCTCAAGCTAGTCTCAAACCTGTGAGCTCAGACAGTCTACCTGCCCCGGCCTCCCAGAGTGCTAGGATTACAGGTGTGAGCCACTGTACCCAGCCTATAATAACTTTCTTTATTCAGTTTAGTTCATGACACTTCAGGTTGAAATCCATCCCTGTTAGGGAAGTATGTGTTCCTTGTTTTGTCTTTATGCTGACATATATCCTTACTCTAGCTAAAGATCAGGATGGGAAATGTATTAGTAAGCACAGGAGTAACAGCTACATTCCCATTCCAGGGTGACGACCCTTCCCGCCCTCCCTCCTCCTCTATTTGATAAGCCTGTCACCAGCGGGTATTTATGAAGCACCCAATCTCTACCAGCCCTAACAGGAGCCACTAGCCTATTAAGCAGATGAGAAAGCTGAAATATGTCCTGCCCCCATGGAGCTTAAGATCAAGTGTGGAAACCACAAAACAAGTAAATTAGTAATTAAAACTATGATAAGTGTTATAAAGTAAAAAACAGTAACAAACTGTAAAGAGTTTGGGGGTTGACCAGTTGTGTACTCTCTGTTGTGTACTCTCTCATCACACAGATGTTTATTTCCAGGGTTCCCTTTTATAAGCCATGTTCTATCTTTCTGCCTCTGGAAGAAAAATGACATCGTCATTTGTTGCCTCAAGCAGAGGAACCACACCCACATGGTCTGGGAGGCCCAGGCTCTCCTTGCTACAAGGGCTTCCCAGTGGCAGGAGGCTGGTGGCCTGAGCACAGGCAGGTGCAAGTGGGGTGGAGTCAGAGGCCAGCAGAGGCCAGGTCCAGCTCGGCCCCTGGGTGGCACCAGCACTGCTCTGACCTCACACAGAGGGTTGGAGGCAGGCAAGTGGGGTCCTTAGACTGAGGCTGACTCTAGACTTCTTGGGGAGAGAGAAAAGCAAAGGCTCTGGAGAAGTCCAGGTGGAAAGGTGCTCCAAACTCAGGGAGCTGGAGTGCGGGTGGCAGGAGGGGGCTGAGTGAGGACTCAGTGGGCTGTGGATGAGGAAAGGAGAACCGGGCTACAGCCCTGGGGTTGAGATGCTGCTGTCCCTAAAGACAGGTCACAGGAAGTGGGGCAAGGTGGGGGCAGCCAAGAGTCTCAACAGGCCTATGGAGTTTGTGGCTTCCTATCCCCTCCTGGGGGTTTAGTGGCAGGTTCAGGGACCACACTCAACAGTGAGACTAGAGCTTTGAAGACAGACCTCCCCCAAGGGTCTCTATTGGGAGGGTGGGAAGACTATGACACAGAGTCTCTGAGATCAGAGTGATGACAGGGCACGGGCAGGGGAGAAAAGGCCGCAAGGATATGGGGAGAGGCCCTAGGTGCTGAGTCAGACACCCAGGGAAGGGGCTTCAGCAGGGTGTGGGGGAGACTCAGGCACGGAGCCCACACTGAGCACCTTTCTCTAAAATGCTAATTCTTGCAGCTTTGCTCGATCCCATCACCTGGAGAATCAGGTGTAGAGTGTGCAGATATATGCGCTCAGAGTCTGTGACCAGTGATGGATCATTCTGTTAAGTTTATGAAAGAGTCCATTTTAAGTCAACTTTAAAACTTGATTCCTTTCACTATCACTGAAGAATCTGAAATGTGTGTGAGCCCACTGACATTGGGTGATTGTCTATTTGGGCAGGTTTCTCAGAGCGATGGGTCAGCCACAAAATAGACAGCAGGAGTCTTTGCTAGACTCCTGTACAGGGGTTAATTCTGCCAACTGTGCTTCCCAGGCCACACTAGGCTGGTAAAAAAGCAGAGCTGGGCTGCTGGGCTGCCCCTCGCCCCCCGTCGTGCTATAAAGCTTCTGTTCGACCCCAGGGTCTCCCACCTAGGCTCTCCCAGATCCTTGCTGTTTCTGAGATGGCCCCTGTTGCCACCATGTCCCAAAGGATGGCCGTAGGCTGTGTGCGTGTGCCTGCTCCCCAGGAAGGCTGACACCCCCACCTGTTGGCACACTGCAGAGACCTCCTCTCAGGGCCTCATAGTGGAGACGTCTGTGCTGAGGCCACATTCTGAAGCTGTCATCTCCTCCCTGTCATTGCCTCGGTGCCCTGTGAGCTTACTCATGCTTTGCCCTTCCTGGGGCAGGAAGACCCAAAACAAGCTTATGAACTGTGACCTCCACATCAAAATTAAGTTGAATTACAGAATAAAGACATACATTTTTTTTCTTATACATTTATATCTGTGAGCTGTGACTGCTCACAGAAAATATCTGCTGACCTACTGTAAGGGCCACCCCTTTCTCTCCTCTCTCTCTGCACACAAGACTCTCCTCCAAGACTGCTCCCAGCACATGCTGCCCTTTAGAGTGTGCTTTTTTCCAAAAGTAACATACTTAACCAGTTAGCTAGCTAATGTGAAATTAAGCAATTGTTTGCTAATACTGTATACAAAATTATTCAGCCAGTTCCTAATTAATAAAAACTCATTAGAGATCTTTCAGATATACGTTTTAATGCGTTCAGGCTGATGCATGTCTGTATATGTATTTTCTCTTTAATGTAATAGTAGCCTGAATCCCTAAGGATGTTCAAAGTATTTTCCATCCAAAGTTTTTGCAAGACTGATTGACTGATTTGACCTTCAAGCCAAAGTTTCTTGAATTTGTTTTTGGTTTTATAATAACATCTTAGCCTCATTTTCAGCGTTTGCAAAATGGTATTTGTGATGTTTTGAAACTTGGGACCACAGTGGGGTTCATTCAGTCAGTGCCCTCAGGATGACTGCAGGTACCTGGCCATGGAGGGCAGAGGTGCTGCTGCGGGGCTCGGGGCAGGGGGTCATGCCACAAGGTGTCTGGGAAAGGAGCCCACTGGTGAGCTGAAGGGGCTCCATGTCCACAGCGCTGTGTCCACAGAGTCTGCGCTGCAGGGACGTCCCTCTAGGTGCTGCTGGAAGCCCCTTGTCTACCCAGCCTGCGTCAACAGGACCAGGCACCTGCAGCAGGGAGGGCTTGGGGCAGGCAGAATCCAATGTTCAGAGCACAGAAAAGATGAACTAAGGAAGTTGAAACCAAGAAAGACCTCCCAAGGGCAAGAATGGAAGAAAAAGTATCCAATGTACACAGCCCTATTATGAAACTAATTTATAGCTTAAGAATATGGGGAGGGGGACGGGAGGGGACGGGAGGGGAGGTGGGTGGAGAGTGGAGGGAGGGTGATTGGAGGGATCACCTCTATGGTTTCTCTTTCAAGGGTACAAGTGAATCTTTCTAAAAGTAGAATATAAACGGCTTAACACAATAACTAAGAAAATGACATGAAGGCTATGCTAACCAGTTTGATGAAAATATTTCAAATTGTATATGAAAACACCACACTATACCCCATGATTGCATTATTGTACACAGCTATCATTTAATAAAAAAAGAAAACGTAGACAAGAGGAGGAGGAGAGACGGGGTGAGGATGGGGGTGCACTTGGCAGGCGTGCAGTTGCCTGTCACCCTGTGTCTTCCCCGCCTGGGCAGAAAAGTCAGATCCCACGCCACGGGACTCCAGACAGTGGGGCAGGTTTCCCCTCCCTGGGCTGCGCATGCCGTGGGCATCACAGAGCTCACTTCTTTGCCTCCTCAGTCTTTAGACTTGCAACTGGAAGAGACAGACGGCAGGTGATCAGTCCTCATCCCTGCCTGCTTACAGCATCACTGGAGAGCTTTGGAAAGCGCTGACAGCTGGGCCTCACGTGCAGAGCCTGCTGGTGGGATTGGTCTGGAGTGGGGCCCAGTGCCCTAGTTTTGAAAGCTGCAGAGGTGATTTCACTAGCTGGAGACCCATCCTCAGCTGCATGCTTGGCATGCTGTACAAACTGGGGGTGGTCTGTGAGACCTGCTGACCTCATGTCCTTTTCTCCCTGTGTCCTTTGCAGACTACGGCACCATTAAGAAAGTGCGGGCACCCCTGAATCAGACCTCCGGCAGCTGTTTGCTGGAGGAGATCGAGCTGTTCCCAGAGGGGCAGAGGGAGCCAGTCAGGAGCCTGCAGATTCTCCACAGCCAGAGCGTCCTGTTTGTGGGCCTGCGGGGGCACGTGGCCAAGATCCCCCTGAAGAGGTGCCAGTTCCACCGCACACGCAGGTAGGGCTCCCCGGCACGGGTGCACTGCCGCGTGAGCTGGGGCTTCCAGACGGAGGGCGCAGGACCCAGCGGGCCCCAAATGCTCCCGGCCAGTTGGCCTCGGGACCTTCCTTCTGTGAGCTCCCTGCCTCCCACTGCGCAAATTTCTGTGGCTGATTTACTGTGATAAGAATAAACCAACAGTTGGTGGAGGACGAGCCACATTCTAACTTGTGTAAGACATTGTCAGGGTTTATAAGAAATACTTCAGTACGTTAGAACACTCGGTGACAACCATGGTATTTGGTGCTCCTAAATTAATCTGTTAATCTAGCACTAGTTTATATTTTATTTGAATATAGGCATCCCAGGAAATATTATAAAATGTGCATTCTCTGACCTAGGCCAAAGCTTTTATGCTAAAAACCCCTGAGAAGAAGGGGTGATGGACATCGATCTGTAGAATCCTCTTTCCCAGGCATTTCCATGTTCTTGTCCTTGAACCACTTTTCTTGGGGTGCTGCAATGGGGAACCGTGCAGGGCCCCCCAAGTGACCCAAGTGCCATCATGCCTTCCCTCACCCCTGAGCCAGTCTTCCCATCTTCTGTGGTATGTCCACTACTGACCACGGTGGTGTTTGAAGTTTAATTTGGAAACATACAACCCTTGTGCTTAGGAAACAGAAAAGTACTGTATACATCAAATACCTGGAAAGCACTTTAATATTGGAAACTGCATAGATAATCTGGCCCCTGATGAAAGATTGCCCTTGGGAAAGTCATAATCTCAAATGTTCTTAGGGAACAGTCCTCCTGTTCAACTCCCTAAAGCAGGGCATAACTGCAGATGTGGTGTAGAAACGGTCCTTTTGACAATTCACTCACAAATACTTATCATACACAAGCCAGTATTTCTCTAAATGAGGTGTCTGGTGTCCACGTTGGAACTTAGAAGCTGGAATTCGTGGTACCGTCCTGCTCTTGGTATTTCTTAGCCAGTGACTATTAACACTTCTGAATTCACTTTCTCACCTGACACATGTGAATTGCTGTAGAATCAAATTGGGTATGTAGAGTGTAAAATGAAAAGCGCTCTGCAGAGTTGGAATTCTCAGGGGAACAAAAGATTTTATGTGTAATCACCACAATATACCTTCTGAGATGATTCTAAAAAATGAAATGTATAATAAAATGCCTCCTTTGGTATCAGAAAGTTGAAGAATGTTGCCAGGAACTTCCCAGCTAGTAATAGTGCTGCTGTGAGCGTTACTAACAGACGGCGATACTGACTAGTAACCATCTCTTACACGTGCCTGCTTCCGACATTTCGCCAGTGGCCGTGGACATTGTTCTGGCTTGTGTTCCCTGCAGTTACTGAGTCACCGATTGTCCAGTGGTGACAAGGGAGGGTGAGGTCTAGCCAATAGGATGTCACAGTGGGAATGTGTGTGGAAGGGCACAAGCCAGTAAGCTCTGACTTCTAAAGATGACTTCTTGGGGGATGACGTAAGGCAGCATGCAGGAGGACACAGGCCTGCCCTGTCCAGGGGTGCTTCTGGGGCCAGAATGGGAGCCTGCAGGGATTCAGCCTTTCCTCTGTTCCCTGCTTTGCTGAGTCTGGGTTACAGGAGCTCCACTCCTGCACACTCCATGTGCAACTTAGAAAACTCAGCCTGCGTCGGGGCAGGGGAGAGAGGCGTGGTATAGCCGGTCTGCTTCACGCAGCTGCACCTGGCCCCATCATGAATCCCCAGGAGACAGTGCCACCAGGCACAGCGGCTCTGGAGGAGTTCTCAGCTTCCCTTTTCTTTTAAGGAGAACAAGGCCTCTTGTCTGCCATCCTCGGGAGGCTGAGAGGAGAGAAGTTTACATTTATATCTGAGCTGAATCTCCCTGCTGTTCTCTCGTCCTCCTGCTCAGAGGAGAACAGCAAGAGATTATAACCTCACTGTCAACCTGCAGACTGCAGTCTTCTGTGTGCCCACGCTCAAAGGGGCATAGTTTGTGTTTGGCCCGTTAATATTCCATTGCAATGGAGAAAAATTTCTACCCAAGTGTTCCTCTGAATTCTTTCCAATGTTTTGCTCTACCCACCTTCTCCTATAAAAGGACGGGAACGCCTCCATGCTTAACACGCTCTGCGGAAAAGAATCTGCTCTTAAAAAAGGAATATCTGTATGACCAGTTTTTCTTTTTAATGAATTACAAAGAAAGACAAAAGTGATTTTAATTTTCTGGAATATGCCTAAACACACACCTGTAGAAAGAGGACAATAATTGGATAACTACTGGGTGCTAATTTCTTTGCCAAGTATAATTTCCACAGTAGAATATCAGAAGTTATATTTGTTATTCAAAAAACAATTTTGTAAATAAATTTTGAAGTATCCTAAAAAGATTAAATTGATTATAATTAATTAATTAAAATATTTAATTAAACATTTAGTAAGATAAAATTGCTTAATGAAATTAATTACATTGCCTGTCTCCTTCAAAAATCACATTTCCATTTTTCATTTCTTCAGTATCTGTTTTTCATAGGCAATACCTAACGGCATCTAGGAAAATGTTTATATATTATAAAATTGCCCAATTTCACAAATGTTCTTTTACGTATCTGTCATGGTACTAGATGTCGTCTTTATTTTCCTGACTCAGTGCATCAGCCCTGAGGGTGAAGTAGCGCAGCCTCTCTGTTGTTCATATAAAGAAACAGCAGCTCAGATTGTCAGTGTCCTGCCCAAGGGAAGGTCACACAGCTCTTGAAACATTAGACTCAAGCCAGAGCTGGGACCATGGGGCCCCAAGGCCCAAGTTGTGTGTTTGGTTTGCTGTGTTGCCCGGGGCAGGAAGGGTACCCACTCACTGGTCAGATTTCAGGGGGACTCAGCTTGACTGCATTTTCCATGTGGGCACCTGGATCAGGGCAACAGGTTCACAGCTGGGCAGGCGAGGTCCTCTGGACGGCTGCCCAGAGCTCCTTGCCGTTAGCTGCTGCTTCATTCTGTCTGCCCTCAGCCTGGGTCAGACAGACGCAAAGGAGGATTCGTGCCCTTTCCCTAAAGCTTTCTAGAGGAATCTCCATTCTCCTCTTGTTTTTGAGAATATCCAGAGACTGTAGGTCTCTGACAAAGCACCTGCCTGCCCTGGCCACAGCACCCATGCGCTGTGACTCTGAATGAACACAGAGTGTTTCTATGGAAAGTTATTTTATAAGAACAGTATTTTTAAAATTTTATTTTAGT
Organism: Galago senegalensis; assembly: GCA_963575145.1. Taxonomy (NCBI): domain Eukaryota; kingdom Metazoa; phylum Chordata; class Mammalia; order Primates; family Galagidae; genus Galago; species Galago senegalensis. The sequence continues at coordinate 12,623 of CAUYTI010062775.1, forward strand.
CACGTTTAAGCTCAAAAATTTTTAAAAATTTGTTTTAATGTTTTAATGTTAGCATTTGTTGGCATAGCCATTTAATAAACAGGATGACAAAATTATGCAAATGGAATAAAGCCAACTCATTGAATTGATGGTGGCCACAGAAGCGTGGAGTGCAAGACCACCTGTTACTGCTCAAGCTTGTCCTTCTTGCCTCTTGGGCGTACTGACATTTCATATCGTGAGTTAGCCTTTGCTGAGCTTTGAAGACTCTGGGCAGGCTGAGGTAGGAGCTCGTGCATGACTTGGGAGGGCTGGAGGGCTGACTTCAACCTGGGGGCCTCCTGATGTGCACCTGGCTCCGTCCAGGCTCTGTAATTGCATCACATGACCTGTAAAGTGGGAAAAGGTCTCCATAGGGAGGCAGGGGGTGGGGCAGCCTAGAGCAGCCACTCACTTGATCCCCACCTGGTGGAAATATCAATAGAACCTGCCACTTGCACGGAAACTAGAGTATGGTGAAGAGCTCAGCTCACTGTTTCAGAAAGAAAAGAATGACCACAGGACTCTGGCTTTAATTGTCATGTCATTTTCCTCCAGGGAAGTATCTTTGGCTTTCAGGTGGTAACTGATTGTAGCTCTTCTAAATCTAAGAGATGAAAGGGTTGGCAGTATGGTGATGGGAAGGCCTTTGACATTGACTTTTAAAGTCATTTTAAGGATTGTGTGCTGATTGAATCAGTGGGTCAGCTCATTTTCTCTGCAAAGAGCCAGGTAGAAAATATTTTAAGCTTCTCAAGTAGATGGTCTCTGTTCCAATGACCCAACTCTTCCTGGTGGCAATGGAGCAGCCGCAGACCGTAATGATGGGCATATGTGGGGTCAGGAATGCTGACGAATTCCTCTGCTAAAGATATGCAGATCATCTATCAGATTCAGAAAGTTTATTACTTAGTGAAAGTAAGAGCAGAAGAGGTGTCAGCTCCCCATATCCTCTGTCCCATAAGATGATGCTAAAACAGAAAGGGCCAGATGGCAAAGCAGCAGGGGAACAGGAGGGCCAGGGTGCTGTGCTGCTGGAGCTGACCTGGCCCTGTAGCCCAGCAGTTTGGAGCTGCAGCTATACCTGAGTAGGGTAAAGGTGGGGCAGAGCCTCAGACTCCATCAAAACCTGGGGAGCAATGGGCAGCTCTTTCAGGACAGCCTCCCTGGGACATAGGGAGGTGGGAGGTATGGCCTATAGTGCCCCTTGAAATCCTGCCAGGTTCCAAGATGAGGAGGGCCACAGGGTGTTCTGCCAAAGCTTAGGTCTCCTCTCTGCTTTTCTACTTCAAACCTGAAAAGGAAATGATAACTCTTAAAAATTGATGCTGCCTTTGTAGAAAAGCATAGGAATGTAAAACGGTAGCAAAAAGAAAAAAAAAGGAAACCCTTGGATCTCGGGCGTTTGTTTGTTTTAGTTTTGCTTCAGGAGCAAATTGGAGAGAGGAGAAAAGCCAGGAAAGGCAGGATCATGCCTAGATATAAAACAAAAGACCCACACCTTTCAAATTGTGCTTTATTAAACTAGAGAGAAAGATGGGGCCAATAAGAAAAAGATTGGCTCCATTTGAGTGAGTTGCTTCTGGCCATTCTTAACTCTGTTAGCCTGTAATAGTGCTATTATATAAAAAACACACAAATCATTAAGAAAAGGAGTGCCAAAATTAAATTACTACAGGACATTTATTGTTTTAAAGGGCAAAGTTTGAAAAGGTGGAATTAATAGTAGGCACCACAATTAATTAAATAATCTCCAGAGACAGCATCTGGCCAATGGGAAAAGCATTTAGTGGGTGGAGAGCAATCCCCACGTGGTCCCCCAGCAAGACAATTTCAGCCATTGTGTTATTAATCATAAACACTCAGAAGGAAATTTTATATGTAACCATTTTACAAAGTAAACCTTCTCCCCTAAAAATGAATTTAATATTTTCTAGATCTCAATGTCTTGCGTTTTTGTTTGCATTGGCTTTGCTTTAGCCTCTAAAGACTGAATTTTCCTTCCGTTCCCTCCATTTCCTCCGTAGTAAACGTACTGAATTTATTGCATGCCAAACACCATGCCAGGGCCTGGGTGCAGGGTAACAAATGAGGCATCCCTGATCCAAAGCTCGCGGGGCTCAGAGTCTAAGAAGAAATTCTGCCATGAATAAAATCTCCTGAATATTGCGGAATGGAGCCAAAAGATGTTGGAGTTACCGTAGACTTTACTCCAAAACCCACGTGTCGTTAAAGTCTGATCCTGTCACACTCTAGGACCCAGGCTTCTCGCCTGACGTGCCCACTCAGCTGAGCACATCTGAGGTTGTATCTGAGTCTTAACCAGAATTCTAACTGTCCATTTCCAGTAGCAAAGGAATTAATTACCAGTTATGATACATCCATTGAACGGACTATTGTCTTGGTGGGTTATTCTGAAGCCTCTGTACAATGACTGTGAGGACACCTGTGTGGTGTGACAGTAGCTGAAGACAGTGTGGCAGCATTATGTCACCATTATCACAACATTTAAATACCAAAAAGAGGAACTGGCAGAAATACACGCACCAAGATGCTCATTAGGACTGTGACCAACACAGAGAATGAGGAGTCTCCGGGGGGCTCCAGTGAGATGGTGCTGTCTTCCAGTGCTGTTACAAGGTGACAGCCTAGACAGGGGGCTCCGGCGAGATGGTGCTGTCTTCCAGTGCTGTTATAAGGTGACAGCCTAGACAGGGGGGCTCCGGCAAGATGGTGCTGTCTTCCAGGCTGTTACAAGGTGACAGCCCCAACCCCAGGCAGGGTGGGAAGTGTCCACACAGGAAACCATTTGGTTTCCTGAGCGAATGTATTCTTGGACTCTGAATGGAAATCTATCTTTTAAACAGGTACTAGCCTTTGTGTTTCAGTTGAGAATCACAACTAAAACAGCTCAAATGGAAACGTTTCATTATTTAACAGCTGCTCACAGGCCTCCTGTGTTTGAGCTCCAAGATCTCAAGCTCCATGAAGAACTCTGTGGGAAAGCATGGGCTGAGGCGGGTCTCCTGCAGTAGGGCCTGGCACCAGAGTTGCCCCAGCCAGAGGTGTCTATGCAAACCCTGAGATGTTTTTAACCACCACATAGTCCAGTGAATTCCCATTTGTCCACCAGACAACTCCCATCTGGGAAGAGCCTGGGCTTGGGATGAGCCTTTTGCTCAGAGCGTGCAGTATGAGTGAATCAATCCCTTAGCTTCTCTGAATCTCTTTCTGTGGCTGTGTGGTCCATATTAGTGGGCAACTAGAGACTGAGAGAGGTTATGCAGTGGGTCTGTAGGAACTTAACTAAGACGGACCCTCTCTGCCCTCCCTGTCTTGAGTATTAGAGTCAGGCCGACAGGTCCTTCTGAGCGGCCTTGCCTGTGAACACTCTTTTTGACTCACTGCATAGTATGTTGAAGGCTGAGCTTCAGAATCTCCTTCTGTCCTAGATGTAAGTCAAAATAAAAAAATGCATAAACTAACAAAAAAGAAAAGATAAAAAGCAAACTGCTCCTCCACATGTGGCTTGCCCTCCACCCAGTTGTGCCTCACTTGCCTCTGGCCAAAATGAAGCAAGCTGACCTGCCAAGAATTTGCTGCTTTGGCACCTCCCAGCCTCCGACGTGTACTGGGCTCGTCAGGCTGGACCCTGCTCTTTGCATTACGTCATTGTTCACCTGACTCTTGTCTGTCTGGGCAAATAAGTTACAGATGGTTGTTGAGACCCTGCCATGAGCGTATTGTATGCCTGGGGGAGTGAGGTCAGCGTGATCTCAGCGGTCAGTGTGGGGCAGTGACGTCAGCGCGACCTCAGCGGTCAGTGTGGGGAGTGACGTCAGCGTGACCTCAGCGGTCAGTGTGGGGCAGTGACGTCAGCGTGACCTCAGCGGTCGGTGTGGGGGAGTGACGTCAGCGTGACCTCAGCGGTCAGTGTGGGGCAGTGACGTCAGCGTGACCTCAGCGGTCGGTGTGGGTGAGTGACGTCAGCGTGACCTCAGTGGTCAGGGGAGCCTCCGTGGGTGGACGTTGGGTAGTTCCCTTTCTCCCATGAATGTGTATCTATCCAGACAAGAAGGATGGAGATCCAGGTTCGGGAGGAGGCCACACAGGCTCTATCTCAAAAAGAAATATTCAAAGTGGAATTGAGAAAAGCCACTTTTCATAACTACTTACTTAGAAACCCAGGATTTACTACATGCTGTCTTTAGGAGATGCAACATCCAAAAATAATAGCATGTGCTAATCATGTTTCTTAGAGTATTATATAAAATAAAGGTGGAGTTTCCAATTTTTGCCCAGGGTGTAAAGTATCATGCATGAGAAAATTGTACATGTATACACATGGTATCTTTATTGAATGGGCGTTTGTTTTTGTGTAGAAGTTTTAATATTTTACAGCATAAGTGGAATGTTAAGAACATCCAGAACCATTGGCATTATGGGAAAGAAGAGCTGTTATTAGAGGCAACTTTTCATTTAAAACAGCTTAAAGTACCTCCCTCTAACACTGTGGCATTGTTTTAGGTCTCCGGGTAGCTTTGTAGGGGAAGCTTAGAGTAAAGTAAGGGAGTTTGTGGAATTTTTCCTTATTTGGAAATTTAATTTTACCTAATGACCAGGTTGCTTTAATAAGAAACATGAAAAGGAAGTCAGGCCTTTGGAATGATTCTCTCGTGAGGAGCTTTGAGCCACCAATGTGAAAATGGGTCATATACAGAGAATTCAGATATCTGATCTTCTCCATGTCATCTCATCAGTAAGAAATGACTCTCTGGTTTCACCATGGGAGTCACAAACATGAAGGTATGCCTTTGGCTAGCTCAGTAGGACAGGGACACTCTGGGGTCCAGTCTCATCGGCATGGCCAGAAGAGTTGGCAGCAGGAAACAGAAAGGCCCTGAGTGCTCACCTTGTCCAGGGCTGACTCATAAGTCCATTTGAAGTGTCTCCAGGTTTTCAGAAACTTCTGGGTATTATTCTGCAGAACAGTGCTGCACGCGCAGAGTCACTCAGAAAGAACTGGCCAACCTCTGACCTTCCTTAGTAGATACAAAAATACGCACTTTTCACTGGCTCACTCCGTCATTGGCTGTGATAGTTTATTTTCATCTTCCCTATTCCCTGCCAAAAAGAAAATCAATTGTATGTCTGAAAATGGAGAAACATTGTATGTTTTGTGTGATAGAAAGACAAGTCAAATTCCATTCAATGGAACTGATTATTGAAAGGGATTTCTATTTAAAATAGTGAATTATTAGCAATTACATTCCCCAAACTAGAGATTTTAAAAAGCTGATGCTCACTCTCTTGAAAACTTGCATTTGTAAAAGGTGTGTTCTGAATTTAATAGGAAAAGGAAAAAGAAAGCATCTTCACTCCCCTCGTTCTTACCCCTGACACTTGGCCTGTGTTAGTGTGAAGGCTGAGAAGTTTCAATTTTAAAATAGGTGTGTGCAAATGACTTTCAAAATTTTTTGAGAAAGAGAAGAAAGGAGAGTTATGAAAATGTCTTTCAAATAGATTCACGATAGGGAGACCAATGAAAACATATGATAAGAGTCTTGGTAGAAATCAGGGTAAATGCTTCTACGATCTTTAAGTAGGAAAGATCTTTCTTAACATGGGATAAAACCTAGATGATATAAAGGCAAATATTTATAAATTTTGCTGGATAAAATCTTATAACACAGTTGTATTTCAAAAAAGGATTTAATGTCAAGCAAGAAAAATATTACTCATAATGGGCTATTTTTTATTTCAAATTAATATGATGGTACAAATTTTCAGGTCACATTGTTCTCAGTTATAACATAAGGTTCAACTTGTAGTTGAGCCCTTCCCCCAGGGAGCATGCTGAACACATTAGGTGAGATCCCCCAAGTGCCCTTCTTCTTCCTCCCTAACCTCTTCCTCCTCTCCCCTCTTCCTTGCTGGACTTTGTTTATATTTCATCATTCCTGTGGGCATGTACTTGTCGATATATTAGTTTCATATTAGTATTGAGTACATTGGATAATTTTTTTCCATTCTTGAGATATTTTACTAAGAAAAATGTGTTTCAATTCCAGATAAACATAAAAGACGTAAAGTTTCCATCTTTTCTTATGGCTCAATAGTACCCCATGGTATACATTATATACCACAGTTTGTTAATTCATTCATGGGTTGATGGGCACGTGGGTGGCTTCTACAAATTGGCAATTGTGAATTGAGCTGCAGTAAACATTCTGGTGCAATTGTCTTTGTGGTAAAATGATTTTTGTTCTTCTGGGTAGATACCTAGTAATGGAATTGCAGGATTAACTGGAAGGTAGAATTTTAGTTGTTTAAGAATACTCCATACTTCCTTCCATAAAGTTTGTATTTGTTTGCAAACCCACCAGCAGTGTAGAAGAGTTCCCCTCTTTCCACAACCACACCAACATCTGCAGATCTGGGACTTTGTGATGTGGGGTAATCACACTGGAGTTAGGGGATGTCTCAAAGTGGTTTTGATTTGTGTTTCTCTAATGATTAGAGATGAAGAGCATTTTTTTCATGTGTTTGTTGGCCATTCATCTGTCATCTTCAGAGAAGTTTCTATTATAAGAGGGCAAGAGACAAGAGCAATGGGCTAAATTTTAATATAAAAATATCCCCTCCTAATGACCTTATAAAAAAAAAAAACCAATGGCCCATAAAAGGTACCAAAGCAGGAATTGGACACGGATGAAAAGTTTACACAAAAGAAAATACAAATGATAAAAGATGCACACAGTCATGCCAAGTTGCAATCCGACCCACAATTTAAAGGCACAGATCCAGGCAAAAATGGGGCTGAATGGGTGGATCACTGGAGGTTGGGAGTTCAAGACTAGCCTGGGCAATGTAGCAAGAACCCATCTCTACAGAAATGAGGATAGCCAGGAGTGGTGGCATGCACCTGTCGTCCCAACAACTCAGGAGGCTGAGGCAAGAGGACCACTGAAGTCCATGAGTTTAAGGTTTCAGTGAGCACAGGACTCCCACCTGGGCGACAGAATGAGACCTTATGTCTAAACTAAAACGAAGGAAGGAAGGGAAGGAGGGATAGAGGAGGGAAGGTAGAAAGAAGGAAGAGAAGGGGAAGGGAAGGGCAGAGCAGAGGGGAAAGGGGAATTGACTAGGGGAGTGCACATTAAAAAATACAAAAATGGTAGCAGTGGTAGCAAAGGTAGCATCCAGTGTGAACTGGTGGAGTCAATAATATCCATAACTTTTAACTCATCATTCCACTTACATTTTCTCATGTAGAAAACCTATGTAAAACTAAGCATTGCACCTTGCTTTTAAAGAAGACATTTAAATAAATTTTGGTGCATCAAGAACATGGAGCATTATATAGCTAAAGAATAAGATACTTTACCTAACAAATGCAATCAATGTAACAATTGAATCCCCAAAAATAAAAAAAAAGAAAAGAAATGAGGCCAGGGGCATTAGCCTACCAGACTTTAGACTGTACTAACCTTAGGGGTTTTAAGTTTAAATATAATTGTTGCTTTCTACCAAAGAGTGAATTGATGTCATGCTAACATAAAGATAAATGTTTATCTTATATACATCAAAGTGTTAGATGATGATTTATTTGTTAATAATAAACTGAGAGAATAAAAAAAAAATAAGATAGAGCTTATTTATGGAGAAGAGTAGTGCCTGCAGTTGTGTGCTATTAGGTGTAGAGGGAGCTGTGAAGCAGTGTGTACTTTGTACAATCACATCTCCATGTATTACAGTCATAGGCGATATGTAATGTCAGTCATACAATTACATATAAACAACCACACACAGAATATGTACAAACAGGAGAACCTCCACAGCTGGCCTCCACCTACACTGACCCCCCCCTTACGTTGACCTAATTTGCATAGATCAGATATGTACCACATGTATGTATCCATACAGTAGGCCTAGGTCTTTATGTTGACCAGGTCATTAGAGTCCCTTGAATAAGTCAACTTTTAGAGCTTCTACTGCATATTTGTGTATGTATGTGTGTGTGTGTGTGTGTACCCACACCCACAAGCATGCTTATATGTATGGAGACAACATCTCCAGAATAAGCTAGTGTAACATTACCCACTACTGGGTAGTGCTTTCACCTCGTCCTTTATATCTGTCTCTCTGAATTGTTGACTAAAAGCAGCATAGCACATGTATGTGGTCACAGATCAAAAAGTTCTCCTGAGGTTGCAGGGACTTCATCTAAAAATGCTCATGTTATATTTGAGCCCTTTCATGTAGCCAAAGCTAAAATAAAATATCCACCATCTATAATGAAAATCCTAGAACCTGCCTAGTGAGCTGTTTGATGAATGATACGATGGCTCGCATCCTAGTTACTACTACAGTAGATATTCAACAAGTGATTAAGGGGCTGAGGATGGTGTTGGTAATAAAAATTATATTGTTTGTGAGCTCTGCAAAAATTCTGACTTTAGCTTTGTTGATGATACCAAAATGTTTATGTTGGCTCATTTAGTCATCTGTCCTATATATTAGATGAAATAAAGAGTTTTCAAATATCTACCTGAATGATTGAATCTGAATCTGATCCTTACTGATGTATGCGGGGAGCTACATTCTCCAGCGTACAGACTAAATGAATGCTCTGTTCACTGCCCTGGTTCTCATGCAGGTTGCCCTGGCCACCCCTGAGGGACAGGTTGCTGTGGCTGGCATCTCTCAGACTAGGTAAAGCTGCCTTTCTTTTGACCCTTTGGTGTGTGTTTGCAGCGCCTGCATTGGGGCCCAGGACCCTTACTGCGGCTGGGACATGGTGAGGAAGACCTGCTCCAGTTTGGAGGACAGCCTGAGCATGACGCAGTGGGAGCAGAGCATCTCTGCGTGTCCGGTGAGTGCACGCCTCCTCCACCTCCGCGCTCCGCCCCAGGGAGCCCTGCTTTCCTGGCCACCTTCCCCCTACTGCCCTGGTGCTGTGCCTTTTCAGATGAGAACGTTTCTTTCCAACCTAGTCTGTGTTTTCTAAATGCATTTGATTCTCAGTTCACGTGAGGGCCACCCTAGTTGTTGTTATAGACTTTTTGTTTGGAGAGAAATGTGTCTTAAGAGACAACAGTGCTGGTTTGATAATGTCATGCCCTGTCTCTGTTTTATTCTTGGATTATTTTTCCCCCAAGAGTTTGTGTGGACTATGTTGCCCCTCATAGCACTAATAAAATAGGAACTTCCACACCCATACATTTCCTTTGAGAGCTATAATTCCAGAAGCTGACATCAGGGAAGATTTGAAAAGAATGAAGAAAGGCTAAGACTTTGACACCCCGCCCCCAGAACCTGCTGGGGGGTCACGGGGAGGTCTGGGAGAAGCATCCTGGGAGTCTTCCCACACTGAACCCTGTGTGGGGTGGAGAAACCTGCCTGTTTTTGGAGCCAGACTCTGGATCCAGGAAAAGCAGGTTCCACACTTTCCTTTGCTAATCTGTTTTTGAATCCTCACTTGTCAGAAGCAACATTTGGGGGATTTTTTTTTTTTGCTTTGTTTTTTGTGGCTTTTCTGTTTTTTCTTTGGTCTTTAGAATCCTTCATCCAGTAGGCTTTGTTCACACAGAGTGTGAGCAGCAGGTGGGAACTTCCACATGATTGAAAAAATTGAAGTCAGGCTGCTGTTGGTGGCTGCCTGCCAGTCAGTCCCGACTTATCTCAGGACGGGGGTGTGGCAGCGCAGTTGTGTGCAGACCTGGTGGTTTCTGCCTGAAGCATCTCAATTGTCAGTTCGCCTCCTAGCAAGGAGCCTGCCCCTCCCTTATCTACAGCACACGGATCTCTAACTTGCAAGTGGGAGAATCAGAGCCAGTGAAGTGAGGAAGGCGGGGACTACTCAAGCCAGGGTCGTTCCTCCCCTGTTAGCACGAGATCCAGGGGCTTTGTGAGCTGAGGGATGTTTTAATGAGAACAAGCATCTCATACCCCATGAAAAATGTCAAGTTGAATAAAATTTCAAGAGGCAATCCTGTTTCTCTGAGCTCACTAAGAGGGAGAGGATTGTCGTTAATGATGGGTTGACCCCAGACCCTCTTGTGTGACCTTAGTGTGTAAATCTTCACAAACGTTGGGCCAGTGGCCTGGCACGACTGAGTTCCCCAGAGTTAGTGTTTCAGTTGAACCTCACTCAGTGCCTGAGACTCATGGCTGTCTTAGACCATTTGTGCTGCTAAAGCAGACTGTGTGAGGCTGGATAACTTGACGGTAACAGACATTTATTTCTCCTGGTTCTGGAGGTGGTTTAGAAGGATGCAGGCACTAGCATTTGGTCTTGTGAAGACTGCCTTGATGCATCTTCAAAATTAAAGAAAGTGGAAAGGCAAGAGACGCCCATTGGTATAAGGTTTATGTTTTACTGATGCTTAATATTTAATAGTATAAAACGTACACCCTACATAGGAAGTCATATAGCAGATATCCAAACAGCCCTGGACCCATTCCAGAGGGAGCAGCCCTCGTGGTCTAATCACTTCGTGAAGGTCTCCCTGCTTAATACTCTCACACTGCCTAGACCTGAATTTTAGAGGGATGCATTGAAGCCATAGCAGTGGCTTAGACCCTGTGCTCCCCAGAGAGTCTGAAATGGAAATGAGACCCCCAAGAAATCTTTAAAGGAATTAGAAACTTAAAGTAGACTTATTTTCCATGAAAGGATTTCAATTTAAAAATGTTTATGGCTTTCCATAGTCCAGAAGACAGGGCGGCAGTTTACTGACACATTGATTAACATTCTGTTTGCTTACAAAATTGTAATTGAAAACATTACTCTCAGTTTAAGAGATTTTGAAGTGCTTGAGTAAGATCTAAATTAGCATATCTAAACCAGTCAGAATAATATATATTTATGTCCTGCATAATTTGTAATTTTGTTTAGCAAGGGTAGCATAGGCTTAAGAATCTACTTGGGCTTTATTTATGCATGAATGCCATCCATATCCTTGGTGGGTACCTGGTTGCCAGGATACCATATCCTAAATGAATCCCTATTCCAAAATACATCATGTGATAGCTACAAAATAACATAGATCAAATTAGCACCTAAGGGTCTCTCAATAATAGGACCCTTCTCAGGGCAAGTGTGTAACTAGCTTTTTAGAATGAAAGAGGACATTTGCATTATAAATATAAATAAAGTATAAAGCTTTCATTTAGATTGGAGACTAAAGGGTTTATTCAAGGTTCTAAAATTGCACTGTGAAAGAAAGTGGGATTCAAATCCAATATTTCTGACATGATTCCTAATCTGTAAGATAATGCCATCCCCAGCTCTAAACATCTTCATAAAGCAGCGGCCAATAGGTGGACCAGTGACCCCGTCGTCACTGATGATAAGCTGGCAAGACACTGTCTCTGAGTGTTGTAATTGAATACACCGTAGGAGGGAAACAAGGGGCGAAGGTCAGATTACGTTTGTAGACCATGTGCTCAGCCTTCCCTGCGTTACCTCCTTAATGTCACAGTGACCCCATCATTGCTTTATTGTGTCTATTTCATGGATGAAAGGACTGGGACTCAGAGACATGAAATAAAGATCACCACGATTTACCCATGCTGCTAGAGGCCACACAACACCCAACTTAGCACTCTTTGGAGATGCTGTCTCCCTTTGTAATTCATTTATAGAATTAAGGCTAAGTTTGATATTAAATTGATGTAAAAACATGGACAAGCCTTCCTGAGAAGTGTATCCAACATCCTGTTTTGTTACAGTCTCTGGCAAAAAGCACATGAAATTTGAAAATAAATAAAGGGCGATATTTTAACTTCTGAACAAATACCCGAATAGAAAATATAAAACTTCACTGTACTCAGACAAGAATAATGGCTGGAGTCAAGTAAAGATCTAAAGATGTGCGCCGGGGACCTCGCAACTCACCAAGGGCATCTACGTCCTGAATGAGTTGAGAATTAATAAATTAACTGTGACACTTAGGCTTATGAATGATGCTTGTTCATAAAAATTGGACCTTCCTTAGCTAGCAATTGCAAAGACATTATTTCCTGTTGAAGGGACATTTGCTATGACATGGTTGGAAGCAAAATTATATGAAACTTTAAGACTCTCACCCAAGAAGGATCCAGGAATCATGTTGAAGAATAAAGTGGCTGAGACCACAGGGTCAGGACTCAGCTTATTTGGACGGATCCTTGGGTATTTTACAATGAGAGCGACTTTGAGAAAATTGCTTATTCTATCTGAACCAGTTTTCCAATCTGAAAAATGGGATGTAAACACTAGGGATGGGGTAAAGATTCAAAGAATTAACACAGGTGAAGTGCAGTGGCTGGCACGCAGGAAACCACTGGTATAAGGTTTATGTTTTACTGATGCTTAATATTTAATAGTATAAAACGTACACCCTACGTAGGAAGTCATCCAGCAGATATCCAAACAGGACATCTATAAGAGCATGAAAGGAACAGCTGGTTCTACAGGTCCCCACAGCAACCTTCCCCGTGTCCCAGACTGCCAGCACAGCACATCAAACAGCAATAGTCATAGTCCGTATGGACAGTTAAAATTAGAGTGGGCCAATACTGTGGAACAGAGCTGGCTGATCACTGTTCTGATCGGGTGCTGGCTCTTTGTACAAGGAACGTGTGCTTTTTGTGGTGAACAATGACAGCAGTGTAGCAGTGTTTGTGTCACAGGCAGGAATCTGAGTGTAAAGGCACGTGGAGATTTGTGGGTGCAGGTACGGTGCGAGGTCACAGCCCAAGCGATGCTTACTGAGGAGTCTTTAGGCTGGAGGCAAGAAGAAGGTCTGACAAAAGGTGGAGGAAGAATGTTGAAAAGCCCCAACAGAATCTCGGCCTCGCTAGCTCCTTTACCTGGCCCCTCCTTTGTGCTGTAAGACTCAGGACAGACCCTTACTGGTCTTCCCTGGCCCTGGGAGCTTGTCACCTGTCCCCTGCTCTGGGTCCATTGCTGGACTTTACACATGGAGGAAGGAAGCTCTCAGAGCTCTCCCCTCAAGCTCTTAGAAGGAAGTTAGAGCCAGGCTGGACTGGGGGGCTCCTCACAGGCAGCAGAGCTGTCCCTTAGCAGGCACTGCCTTAAATACATTTTGGATTAAGTGTTTCAGTTTAAGGTGATATTCGAGCCAGGCCAGGTCTTAGATAATAACCTGGTCTTTCCATTTGTAGAGGCCTGTAACCATGCTTCAGCTGTGGAGCTGTGATTGTCACTCCCATTCTTCTCGTTTGTTAGATGTCACACATGTGAGGGTCATTCCGCCACAGCTTGATCAGTCAGTCACTGGGATCCTTCTCTCTCCCTCCTATTGGCCAGCCTTCCTCCTATCACCTGCTCCTCTTCCCTCTCCACCTCCTCCCTCCTCATCATCTCTCCATCAGTGATCTCCACGAGTGGTACTGCTTTGCTTCAAAACGTTCCCTCGTGCATCTCTTTCTACCTGTAACAAAAACATCCCAAGGGGATTTGATGGTCTTTGGGGAGGTCTCTTACTCTGTTACGTTTCCAGCTCCCACCCATCCTGACAGCCTCTCTTGGTTTTGCTTCCTAGACCAGGAATCTCACTGTGGATGGACGCTTTGGCGCGTGGTCTCCGTGGACGCCCTGCACGCACACAGATGGCAGTGCTGTGGGATCTTGCCTCTGCCGAACCCGTTCCTGTGACAGCCCGGCCCCACAGTGTGGTGGCTGGCAGTGTGAGGGCCCCAGTGTGGAGATCACCAACTGCTCCAGGTGTGACACTCAGGAAACTGGGGGTGTCAGACTCAGACTCCCAGAGGTCTGGGAAATCGTTCATAACACAGGCCAGATTTACTTTTCGATATAGAATGTTGGCAAAATGACAAAGATATTTACCACTTAAATATCACCTATGGAGGAAAATTGTAAACGATAAATTAGATTATAGATCTAAACCTGCTCATATGTTCATTGTTAGATGAGGAAAAATATTTCTTTTTTTTTGTTGTTGTTCTGTTGTTTTTCTTTTTGAGACAGCGCCTCAAGCTGTCCCCCTGGGTAGAGTGCTGTGGCATCACAGCTCACAGCAACCTCCAACTCCTGGGCTCAAGCAGGTCTCTTGTCTCTGCCTCCCAAGTAGATGGGACCACAGGCACCCACCACAATGCCTGGCTATTTCTTTTCTTTTCTTTTCTTTTCTTTTTTTTTTTTTTGGTTGCAGCCATTATTGTTATTTGGCAGCCGGGGATGGATTTGAACCCGCCATCTTAGGTGTATGTGGCTGACACCTTAGCCACTTGAGCCACAGGCACCAAGCCAGGAAAAATATTTCTAATGTGCACAGTATGATTGGCTTGTTCAAGGAAAATATCATGTTAGCTTCCTCTGAAATATGTGCATTCCTAGTCCCTGACTGGTGGAACCTGCTACATTAGTTAGGAGATGGATGAAGCCAAGGCTCTGATCAAAAACATCTCTGCTCTATGTAATGCATGAACTCAGGACCCCCAACTCAGCTAGCAACAGGCACTCGGTGGCCGGGGACAGTTTAGGAACAGCACAGAGTGAGTTTCCTGCGTCCTCTGCTTACCGTCCTGCTGACTGCTGGAGTTTGGTCACACTCCACGCAGCGCTCTTTCCCTTCACCTGTGGCAGGTGACCACAGAGATATTTTAAGCATGGATCAGGAAAGCTTCTGAAATCAGCCTCTAAACTTCCTCCTCATTTGTTCATTAATTTAGGGTATTTTCAAAAAGTACCATCTTCTTTCCATGAGCCTATTGAAAATGGGAAAAATCTCAGGGACAGTAAAATTCAGACTTGGTGATCAAAGCGTCTAAGAACCCAGGGCGTCACTAAGAGGGGGAGGGAGGCTAGAAGAGGAAGTCCAGGTGCAAAAGGCAGACTCTGTCCTCGGCTCCCGTTCTGCACACCACACAGCGAAGGGAGCAACTCAGGCTGCGGAGATTAGGCTGTTTTGCATGATAGGAGACATGGGCCTATCAAGTGTATTACACATTGCCTACTTTCTGTGAAACTAGGTAGTTTCTATCGATGCCTGCCAGAAACTTTATAACAGCTATCAAACTGCTATTGTCAGAAGATTGTAATAGCGTACCTAATACCCTCCTTGCATTGTTTAATGGCTGAAGGCTTACCAAGTGCATTACTGTGCCGGGTTTATTGATACATCTTCTGTTCTTGTTTTAGTTGGAAAGTCATTCTCTGCAGAGCTGCAATACTGCAAGTGGTTATTTTAAGATTAAAAATTAAATAAGTGAGCTGGTTTTACTGATGCTTTAAATACATGAGGGGATTGCCTTGTACTGACAGTCACAAAAGAGATCCACCTGCTGAGACAGGCTTCCTTTGTGCTCTAATCAGCACCGGAAAGTGTGAGGGCTCAGGTCCATGTCCTGAATTCAGACATACACGATTACACTCATTTATCTCCTCATTCATTAAAGTCCTCTTACTTACACATACTTTTTATTTATTTCCTACCTTGTATACAAGTTCCATATATTATAAATTGACTATATCATAAAATTTTACATTTGTTAATGTTGGAAGTTCTCTTTTCTGCATTATCTCTATTTTAATCAGCTATTTTTAATTGCACACAAATTTTATGGACACCCTGTATATAAAGAAACTTTAAAAAGGTTATTTTATTTGTGGTGAAATTGCTATCTACGTTTGGATGTAATTTAGTGACTAACTTGGACATATTTTAAGATTGTAGGTAACAGAGTTTAAGATAATAGCTAATTAAATAGGAAGACCTGTCTTATTTTATCATAATTTTAGTTAAATTGTCAAAAAATCAGCTTTACTATACTATCATACATACATATATATTTCACTTGTATCACTGTTTTATTAAATGGGTAAGTACTTTATATATATCACTAAGTTTCAGTAAATAAAGCAGGAAATACAAAATATACTAAGACTTTTTCCAGAGGAATTTTTATTTGAAATTATTATTATTATTAATTTTTGGTAGGGACAGTCTTTTTTTTTTTTAATAGAGATAGAGTCTCACTTTATCACCCTCAGTGGAGTGCTGTGGCGTCACACAGCTCACAGCTCACAGCAACCTCCAATTCCTGGTCCGAGGCCATTCTCTTGCCTCAGCCTCCCCAGCAGCTGGGACCACAGGTGCCCACCACAACGCCTGGCTATTTTTTTGTTGCAATTTGGCCGGGGCCAGGCTTGAACCCGCCACCCTTGGTATATGGAGCCACACTGACCCCTGAGTCACAGGCGCCGCCCTATTTGAAATTATTTTTAAAATTGTATAATTAATTTATTACTTATACTTGGATCTTGAAGGGCACAGTTGAGAACCTGCATATTTTTATAGGGATGCATAAAGTAAAACTGAGAAATAATATATTTTTTTTTTGCTCAGGGACATGCAAATGGATGTCTGTCTACTAGGTGGATGGATGAGAGTACATATATCCCGAGAAATGTATATATTATTACAGATGTAGAAAAAAAAGTTCTACATGGTTTCCACAGACCATCTCTGTGGAGTTTGAAATCTAAAGCTAATAAATATTTTAACACATTAAATTTTTAAAAATACCTGTAACTTATTTTTTAATAGCAGGGAAAAACTGCTAAAGGAGCTATTTAAATTATAAACAGTCGGAATACAGTCACTTTAAGGAAAAAATGCAATACTCAACAATACTTCGAGTTATCAGTAATGATTTGTTTATTTTATATGCCACTTTTTAAAAATTACTTCATTTTACTTTTTATATTTATATGCATGTACATTATCCCATAGTATAACATAAATACACGTCCATATATTTATATACAATTTCTATTCTTATTTATGCTCTTTAAAGTCTTGTCAATTTGTGTTAAAATAGCCAAGAGTCTGAATTTGAAGTTCTTTCTTTCATTTTTAACAATGTTTGTTTTAAACCTTCAAACATTATGTGAACATTACGGCACTCTCTCAATATGATCACTGTCAGCAAAGTCCCTGATGGTCGCTGATGTTAATAGGTTTTAAAAGAAAATGTTATATATAATTTCAGGTGGTCATTTATTCTAAGTCGTACTTTTCATAGATTATAAATGATATAATCCACATCAGAATATCATTAGTCTACTCTAGAGGTTTAGGGATTCTTTTCTAAATGCTATTCAGTGAAATAGCATTATTCTTCATTAGCTTAATATTTTCATAACTTGAGTTTCCTAACAGTTTCTCATATAGCCCATATGAAATTATTTATAGTGCACTTAAAACTTTATTCCTGAATGTCCTCTCTTGGCTATTAACTGGATGCTAGTGGGTGGGGCTGACAGTAATTGGGATTTACAGGGCATAGTCCTTCAGTCCCAGAGTCAGATGACGTCCTGGAACGAGGGCTTGTGACCGTGGATGCACACAGGAGCTTGGGTGACCGAGTGATCATATTGCTTACTCTTCCCCCAGGAACGGAGGCTGGACCCCCTGGACGTCCTGGTCCCCCTGCAGCACCACCTGCGGGATCGGCTTCCAGGTGCGCCAGCGCTCCTGCAGCAACCCCACGCCCAGGCACGGGGGCCGCGTGTGCGTGGGGCAGAACCGCGAGGAGAGGTAGGTGCCCGCGCTGTGCCCGGCGTCGTCGCCACCCTCGTGCTTCCTCCCATTCCAGCCAGGCCTGTTTCCCTGCGGTTATGGTTGGATCTAGCTTAGCTTCCCTGTGGCGCCCCCTTCTGTTGAGCTGAAACGTCCCCTCCCTTTCCTGACATCCTTTAGTTTTGACAGAAGCCTCCTGTTGACAGCATCGTTGGGCTCTCCTTGTGCTGCGCAGTGGGGCTGACTCGGCTGAACAGTCCCCCAGGCAGTGGTGACCGAGGGACCACAGGCAGCCCTGTGCTGAGCTGCTGTTGAACGATTGTTCATGAAGAATTTAGCTAGACCAGTCTTAAAAGCTGTGATTCCAGGGAGGACCTACTAGGTTCCATGTCCAGAGCTGGGGGAGAGGGTTTGGTCTGAACTCAGTTAGCAGCTGGAGCGCGGGCGAGAATGTCTCTGGGTGTCAGTTGTGTTTATAACTGCTCCCTAGTCTGTTCGTAAATACCCTCCATGCAGCCATAATGCAACTGAGAGTGGGAATTCTTTTCTGCATCTATTTTAAGCTCTTAACACATCATGGCAACATTTCAGTTTAGTGTTGGATTTAATAACATACTTCTTTGTATAGTATTAGAATTTGGTTTCTGCCTCAAAATCTGGAATTATGATTTTTGAATCTTTCTTGACTATTTTATGTATATTCCAGTTTATCACTAGAAAAAACTTCAACTGGGTAAATTTCACAGCGATTTTAAGATTATTGCTCTGCTCTACTGATACACACTGGATGGCTTTCAGTGCCTTTTAATTAGAATGTAGTAGGCTTGCATTCAGTGACATGAATTCAGTGGAGCCTTTTATAGAAATATTGGTAGGTATTTGCTATGTGATTAGTTTTGTGTAAACAAAACCATCACACCTACTATATATATAGATAGTTCTCTACTAGGTATTTATTTTGACTTAAAATCAACTAGGAGATTCAGTTTGTTCCTTCCTTTCTACTCTGTGTGCCTCAATTACCAATTAAGATTTTTCATTCCTCTTGAGTAAGGAGGAAATGAAGATGATTTGTACAAAGCAGGGTCTGTCATTTTTGAAGTAGTCTCCTGAGACGGTCTCTGCAGGCCTGTCATTTCCTGGCTAATGCCAGTTAGTAAGTGGGAAATCTTATTATAGAAAATCATCTATCTGCTATTTCCAAGCCTTATATAATTAAAAATTGGTTAGAAGTTTTAAATGCTATAAATGATCACATGGTACAGGTTGAGCACCCTACATCTGAAATCCAAAATATTCTAAAATCAGAAAGGTTTTGAGTACTGAAATGATGCCAAAAATGGAAAATAATTCCACAAATCATCTCATATGTCAGGTTGCAGTCAAAATGCAGCTGAAACTTTGTTTCTTGTGCAAAATTATTAAATACATTGTATAAAATTACCTTTAAGCTATGTGTATAGGAAACAAGTGAATTTCATGTTTTTTTTTATTAAATCATAGCTGTGCACATTAATACTATCATGGGGTACAGTGTACTCTTTCTGTATACGGTTCAAAGTACTTTCATCCAACTGGTTAACATAGCCTTCATGTCATTTTCTTAGTTATTGTGTTAAGACATTTATATTCTACATTTAGAAAGACTCACATGTACCCCCAAAGGATAAACCATAGACGTGATCTCACCAATCGCCCTCCCTCCACTCACCCTCCCTCCTACTCTCCCCTCCCTCTCCCCTTACCCCTTATCTCCATTCTTTTTTTGAGACAGGGCCTCAAGCTGTCGCCCTGGGTAGAGTGCTGTGGCATCACAGCTTACAGCAACCTCCAACTCCTGGGCTCAAGTGCGTCTCCTGCCTCCGCCTCCCAAGTAGCTGGGATTACAGGCACTGGCCACAATGCCCGGCTATTTTTTGGTTGCAGTCATCATTGTTGCTTGGTGGGCCCGGGCTGGATTCAAACCCACCACCTTAGGTGTATGTGGCTGGCGCCTTAGCCACTTGAGCCACAGGCACCGAGCCTTTCTTACAATCTTGAGATACTTTGCTAAGAAGAATATTCTCCAGCTCCATCTATGTGAACATGAAGGAGGTAAAGTCTCCATCTTTCTTTATGGCTGCATAGTATTCCATGGTGTACATGTACCATAATTTATTGATTCATTCATGGGTGGATGGGCACTTGGGCTTCTTCCATGCCCTACCAATTATGAATTGGGCTGCAATGAACATTCTGGTACAAATATCTTTATTGTAGTATGATTTTTGGTCTTCTCGATATATACCTAGTAGAGAAATTATAGGATCAAATGGCAGGTCTATTTTTAGTTCTCTAAGTGTTCCCTAGATGACTTTCCAAAAGGGACTTATTAGTTTGCATTCCCACCAGCAGTGTAGAAGTGTTCCCTTTTCTCCACAACCATGCCAGCATCTGTGATTTTGTGATTTTGTGATATGGGCTAATGTTACTGGTGTTAGATAATATCTCAAAGTAGTTTTGATTAGCATTTCTCTGATGATTAAGGATGGTGAGCATTTTTTCATGTATCTGTAGGCCATGTGCCTGTCTTCTTCAGAGAAGTTTCTCTTCAAGTCCCTTACCACCACTGCCCCCCCGAAATGGGATCACTTGCTCTCTCCTTGCTAATATGTTTGAGTTCCATGTGGATTCTGGTTATTAAACCTTTGTCAGAGACATAACCAGCAAATATCTTCTCCCATTCTGAGGAAAGATGAAATATTTGGGAGTTCACCTAACAAAGGACATGAAAGATCTCTATAAAGAGAACTATGAAACTCTAAAAAAGAAATAGCTGAAAATGTTAACAAATGGAAAAACATACCATGCTCGTGGCTGGGAAAAATTAATATTGTTAAAATATCCATACTACCTAAAGCAATATATAATTTTAATGCAATCCCTGTTAAAGTTCCATTGTCATACTTTAAAGATCTCAAAAAAATAATATTTCATTTTATATGGAATCAGAAAAAGCCTCGAATAGCCAAGACATTATTTAGAATTTCATGTTTAGACTAGGATCCTATCCCCCAATATATTTCATTATGTATATGCCAATATTAAAAAAAATATGAAAAAAATATGAGATCT
>CAUYTI010062779.1:0-19212 GCA_963575145.1 Galago senegalensis
CACCTTTAGGCCCAGCTACTTGGGAGGCAGAGGCAGGAGAATCACTTGAGTCCAGGAGTTGGAGGTTGTTGTGAGCTGTGATTCCACAGCACTCTACCCAGGGCGATAGCTTGACTGTCTCAAAAAAAAAGAAAAAGAAAGAAAGAAAAAGAAGTTCTCAGAGATGTTAGGCAATTTGCTTGTAGACGCACAGCTGGAAGAGGTAGAACTGAGATTTCTGAGTCTTCTGTGGCCCTCACACACCATGTCATGGCCCTAGCATATTGAAGAGTGACTGCACCTAGTAGGTATACAGCACATCAATGCTGGCCCTCTTCCTTTGCTTTCTCCTCTACTTCCAAACCCAGGAACCAGCAGGAGAGATACTCAACCCCCTAGGAATACCCCTACGGTTGGAAAGTTCCCCCAACCACGTGGTTGAGAGCCAGCTCCAAGCAGTGTTTTGTTCTCAGACACAAAGGCCCTTTTCCCTCTGGGGGAGACCCATAGCTCCTTACAGGCCTCCCCTTGTTTTCTCTGGCTCAATATCAGGGGCCCATATCCAGCAGGCCCCAGGGAATCAGGAACATGAGTGAAACCCAAGAACCTTCCAGTAAGGAAAATGTCCTCAAGACCTCTCTGCCGGGCTGCTCCTTTGAGCCTGGTCATTTGGTTAAGGGGTCTCCAACCAGTAAGGGGAGAACAGAACTCTAGTGCCTTGTACTGATCAGCAAAGACTGTGTCCACAGCCAGGAAGAGCTCCAGGCAGTTACTGTGGATGGGCTCCCTGCGTCCCTCTGTGCACAAAGGGAGCCCTCCAGGGAACTCTGCCTACGGGAGAGACTCTCAGCTAGAGGGAGCGTAGGCCACCTCCTTCCCTGCAAGAGGCGGGCCTGCCCGTCAGTCCCCTCCTTTCTGCCCAGCCCATTCTTTCCAAGAGCCAACCTCTGGCTGTAGGGAGGTTGAATTGCCTTAAAAGGAAACCTGTTTTTCAGTTTGGCTCCGGCTCTATTGCCTCCCCAGGTCCAGGACAGAGACCCTGCAGGAGGCTGGGACAAGAGAAGTTCCCTATGTTAAGAGTTCAGGCTGGGCAGTTCAGTTGTTAGGATGTGGTTCTCAACCTTCCTAATGCCGTGGCCCTTGAACACAGTTTCTGTGGATCGTGACCCACGGGTTGAGAACCGCTGGGTTAGGAGATGGGAGCTGGGGTTAGTTAGATCTGGATTCATCCCTTCCTAGCTTAATGATCTTAGGCAAGTAACTTTTCCTCTCTGAGTTCCAATTAGCTTGTCTCTAAAATGGACTGCACATGGACCCCTACAATCATATTCTGAGGATTAAAAGGGAATACATGAAAATGATGACTCAGGGCTGGCACACTGTAAATGCTCACCCTTCTGATTACCACTCACAGGACTGGCCTAGCCAAGCCTTGACAACATATTGCCAGATGAGGGGCAAATGTCTACTCTCCTTCCCAACTCGCCCACATCTGGAAAGAACAGATTTGAGAAGGCACATGCCAAATAAGGACCAGGAATTCCAGCCCAGCTAATAAGTCTGGGACAAGTTACTTGCCCTTCTTTGGAGCTTAGCTCCCTCTGGTTACATGAGACCACAGGCAGGGACCTCTGTCTTCATCTCAAGCTTTCTGATATTGCTTTGAGCAATCAAGAATCATTACTATCTTCTGGAACCACTTTATCCACCTGTTGGAGTTATAGTGGGTTCTCTTCAGAATTACGTTCTCAGTGGGCAATGCTGTCTGTGTTCTGGTTTGTCCTACTTCACTGCGTTGATAATTTCAACAAAGAATAGAGCTTCAATTTTCTGTTGAATGGTGGAAACAGCTGGTCAGCTGTTTACCTGAAATGTCAAGATCCTCAGAGATGGAGGGAAGCCAGAAGCCTGAGTCTGCTGCCCACACCTTCCTGCCTGTTGGTCCCATTAGGAGCTATGCCCAGATCCTCAATCTGGAGAAGACAGACCCAGGATGGTGGCTCTTACAACAGCAGAGAAAGGAGTAGACACAGGGCATAGACTCACACAGTCACCCCAAATCTTGTGAATGTTGGGGTGAGGTGACAGGTTCCATGTGGTCATTTTTCAAGTTTAAGGAACTATCTCAGGGATATATAATTCTCAAGTGCCAGCCACCAGTGCCTAAAGGAGAGATCCCTTTTTCCAAACCCTTGATAAGTCACCTACCTAACATCTTTATCTCTCCAGTGGAAAAATCCTCTTTTTCCAATTCCAAAATCACTAGTTCCCTAGGGCCAAAGAGTGACTGGCAGGCCCAGGACTTAAGTCCCCACCTACTTGGTCTGGTAGAGACCTGTCTGTTTATCTAGTTACAAAGGCACTACTCACATTACCTGAACTATCTGGCATCTGCTGGGTACACAGGAGTGCTGCCATCCTTCCAACCCCTCCTCAGCCTCTTCCCTACACACCCATGTCCTGAGATCAGCCAAGACAGAGAGGGACAGAGGGAGTCCCTGCTAGTCAGGACTCAGAGGTCATGTTCTGGAGGTGACAACTGAGAACCCAAGATATATACCTCCCTGAAGGTCATGGCCACTGGTGAGGGAGAAATGGCTGCCAGGAAGATGGGGCAGACTTGGCCCCAGCTTTATACATCCCACCACATGGTTTCTTCAGATCCCAGCTTATGACTCACCCTGAGAAGTTAACCAGCACCACTGAGCTGTGATCACTCCAGGCCCTACAAAACCCTGGAACATGATTGTCATTCTAGCTCAGCCCCCCCGACCCCCATCGTATGAGTTTTCTCTTTCCAAATCCATGCCCATGGTCCCTGTGGGACTGTGAGCTGACCTGGGCAGTGCTCTGTCTCTCCTTTTTACCACTCATCTCAGATGCATTCTATGCTCTTTACCCTTGTAGCTCAGAAGTCCAGAGGTCAACAAAGAAAAAGGTAGGAATGGAGGTCTTTGAGTTATTTTAATTATTTCCAAACTATTAAGGGAAATCCTATATTATAATAAGGTCTCAGAGCTAATTGACAGAATTTACTTGCTTTTATCTGGAATGATGTCAACTTAGAATGGTAACAGTTGGTTATCCCATGCTGAACAAAAATGTCAGAATAATTTTTCTTTGATTAATTTTTAAAGTGAAAAGAAATTAGCACTTAGGTTATATAAACACAGGTTGCTTGTAGCTGACATCTCAGGAAGCTCCAACCCTGAGATACATAAAGAATGCCAAGCAGACCAGGATGGGGGCTAGGGTCTGGCTGCCTGGCTGGGGCTGAGTCCGTGCTCAAGCTGTTAACCTTCCATTTCTTCCTCTGTTGTCACCATTGAGAACCCAGACTCTGCCTTCTGGCCCTTGGGAGGCACTGGAAACGCCAGAGTCTGGAAATGCTAACTGCCTCTGTATTTACACACTTTACCATACATGGGAATTACTCAATGCTGGCGTCAAACAAATTCCTGGGGAGCTGCGTAGTACAGACACGTCATCACCATATAAATTCCTGACAACTGGAAACAGCAGGCCAGGTGGCTTCTGACAGGACCCCTCTCTCTCTTCCACCAGCAACCCCCCTCCACCGGTCCCAGCTTTATTTTCTCTCTCTCTCCCTCTCCCTACCCTCTCTCTAGCAGGCCCTTTTCCAGGCTTCTTTTCTTTCCTGCAACCTGGCCCAGAAACTCAAACATGTAACAGATCTAATGAAAGTGTATGCACTGGGGTCTGGTACCTAACTTCCAAGGTCCCCGCTCCTCTTCCCTGGCCACTCAGCAGAGCGAAAACCTAGACATCATGAGTTCTAAGCCTTATCTGTCCACCTTAAAACTGGCAAAGGCAGGCAGTGCCTGTGGCTCAAGGAGTAGGGTGTCAGCCCCATATACCAGAGGTAGTGGGTTCAAACCCGGCCCCAGCCAAAACTGCAAAAAAAACAACTGGCAAAGGCCTGTGTTCCTCAAACAGTTTATAAACCACTGTAAAGCACCTTGTAAAGCTGATATGTTTCACAGACAGCAGATATTTCCTTAGTGAATTGATCTGGGAAAAGGAAATGTAGAAAAGCAATGAAAAATGAAAAGATAGTAGTGATTCGAGCATGGATTCTAGACGCAGTCAGCCTATGTTTGAATGGCAACTCCACAAATAACCAGCTGCGATCCCAGTGCGAGCCTCAGTTTCTTCATCTGTAAAATGAAGAACATTTGTACCTACTTCGTAAAGTGTCCATGATAATACCTGTGAAGTATTTAGCCTTGTTCCTGGCACAGATATCTTATGTTAAGGAAAGGCTGACTCTTAACGCTAACTTCAGTTTTGCGTCTCTTTTGACATTTGCCAATATGCCTGAGTAATGGCAAATGGCAGACTTGAAGGAAAGGTCTCTTTATTCTCACTAGCACCTCTTAGGATCTCAAAATGTTTATTGCATGCCTCTTTGTAGTTCTCTGGCAAGCCAACTTTTCACCACAAGCTGGGCTTACATAAATATCTCAAACTTTAGCAACCTACCAGAAAAGCCTTCCCAATTTGCTTTCCCCACCAGGAGGTCCACAATGAATGAAAATTATGCCCCTTTTTCCTCTCACCTGCTGATCAGTTCACACACATGGAAAAACAACTGGCTAGTAACTATCTGCAAAGTTTGTATATGTCCAGTAGGGTAACTCAACTGAAAGCCTCTTGTCACCACATTTGGAAACATTCACCAAATGTTTACTGATCATCAGTCAAATGTCACTATACTCCCAGGCTGCAAGTCTGGCCCTCTGAGGACTCACCAGCTCTAGAGGCAGATGTGTGCAATTAAAAAAGCAAACTACCTGGGCCAGGAAGGAAGGTGCTAGGGCAGACAAAAAGCAAAGAGGCCATGGCACCCTTTTTCTTCCCAACTGGAGAGCTGGTGGGCATCCTCCCCAGACCTCCATACTAGGCATCTCAAGCCTTGCACACACTGCCCTCCGATCTCCGACCCACATCACACCCTCTGCAGGATAAACTTCCTTCCCTGTCTGACTGCCCCTGCCCCAGATATCCTCTCCAAGGCAAAGTGTCATTCACCGGGAGGCCCTGAGTAGCACCAGGCTGGATTCTAGCAAGGAAGGGATAAAAGCTGCCCACCAGCAGCTAAAGGCTGAGGACAGTCTCTCAAAAGACAGACCAGCTGGAGAGTCAGGAGGCTGCCACTGGCTGAGTGGGAGTGGGGGAAGCTCAGCACCCTCTCCCCAGTCCCATCTGGGGGAAATCCCCAACCTGCACTCTGAAAGGACGGAGAAAGACAGCTGGCACCTCCAGCCTCCCCATGTTCTGGGAAGAAGAGTTACAGATGTGGAGAGGATAAGGAAGAAGCCAGTAACAGAGTGCTACTGCCTCACATAATACATTCCCCAACCACCACCGCTAAAAGAAATTGAGACGTTAAGTCACTTGTTCAAAGAAATCTGTGTGTTATTAATATTTAGTGGTAAAACCATGACTACAACTCTGCTTTCCAAACTCTCTCACCAAAATTCTAGGCCCTCTTTATAACATACTTTCTACCAGAGTGCCACTGCAGCAGTATCCCAAGGCAGGACCCTCAGTGTGTGTCCGGGGTCTGCCCATTCATCACCCCAAGGAAGCAGGGGGTGGGTGGCTGGATGGAGCCCAAGGCTCTAGAAGGGCCTGAGCCCACGCTAATGCTCCCAGCCTAGACTCAAATCTCAATTAGATTACAAAAGCACCAGGACGGGGAGCAGGCAGAATGTTCTCAGCAAAGTAGATCAAACACCTGCCTCAGAGGGTTGATGGGTGGGTAACGGCCGGAAATTTGCTTTTAACTGTGCTCAAGACCAGTGCCTTTCCTGTTCCCCAACTTTCAAGGATTGAAGCCACAAAACATTCTCTGTAGGATCTTTCGGGTTTCAGCAAGGGAGAAATCTAGCGCCAAGACTTGGAGGAGAGAAGGGTCCATCAAGTTTTTTCAGAATAAGGAAAAGTCACACCAGCACCCAGGGACACAGAAGCTCCAGGTCAGACCCGTGAAGCCAGATGTTTCACCTCCCCACCCGCAGGTGTTTTCTCCTAGAGCAGCAGGGTGATGGAGGGGGTGGCACGGATGCCCTCATCTCTGTCATACAATGAGCGTCAGTGGCGTGCAGAATCGCCAATTGTTCTGCCGGACCTGCAGGCGGTGGCGGGTAGCCGGGTCGCCCTGGGTCAGAGGCACGCAGAAACCAATTGTGTCCTGGAAGTCCCGGAATGGGGGGTGGGGGGGAGGAGGACGGACCCAGAGCCTCCTTGAAAGAGAAGCACCGCCCAGGCTAACTGCGGCCGCTTCTCACGATTCCTTGCCGGCTACGGCCCCCAGGGGCGCGCCACTTTCCCTCCAACTTTCCTCGCAGCTGCCAGGGGTGTGGCGGGGCGGGAAGGACCATGGGGCGCCGACTGGGTGTCCAGGCGCCCCTGCCGCGGGCAGCCGCGGGGGACAGAGCCGTGTGACGCTCGGCCCGGGTGCACTCACCTGGCAGCAGGCTGGGCGGCGCAGGCTGCAGTGCTCTCGGAAGTGGCGGCTGGGTACGCCCGGCCCTTGCGCCGTTTTGTTCCGCTCGGGGGAAGGCGTGTCCCGAGCCACTCCAACCAGTGGGCTTTGCACACCGCACCACACCAGGGCTGATGTCATGGCGTGGGGCTGGCCCCCCCAGACCCGGGACAGCCCGGCCCGCCGCGGCGGGGGTGGGAGGCACCTACTCCGAGCATGCCCGGCTCCTGAGCTGCGGTCCTACTGTGTGCTCTGTCGCCGCCACTACGAAAGGGACTTGCACATGCGAGGGAACTTTCGGAGTTTTCCTGCGGGCCAGGAGATATGACGCGCGATAAATCTGTGGCTCTAGGGAAAGGGGGGGAGGGGTCTCGAATTTGCACGTCCTGCTGGCGGTGTAAGGGATAGATTTGGGGCGCCAGAGTAAGACAGGCCTTTTCAGGACAAGTCTAATTCTGCCTATGCACTCACTAGCTGGGCCTCTGGCCTAGACATTTGGCCCCTCTGGGCTTCGGGTTTACCTGTGAAAGGGATACAGTCCACAGGGATTTGGGAGTAGGGGATAAAAGGAGATCGATAGGACCAGCAGATCTTCACTAGCGCCCATCCTATGATAAAGACAATAACATAAACCTAACTCCCTCCTCTAACAGCTCTTGTCCTCTTAGTTTTCCCCAATCTTCCCTGCCACTCAAAGAATACCTCACCCCCTCCCCAGAAGCAGCAATTCTGAAAAGGGGGCCTCCAACCTTCAGTATGACAGACACAGGTTCACGACCCTACAAGCTGCCCCAGGCAGTTACCCATGCTCAGGGCACCCATCCCCCACCCCAGCTCCCAGCCCTTCCTGAGTGCCTGGTGCAGGCAGAGAAGCTCACACCCGCAGAGCTGCTGCCTGGGATGACGTAGCTGCTGACCCTTTTTCCGGAAGGGAAACAGCCCACAAATTCAATGCCCTAGACAGAGAAGGAGCACCCCCAACCCCCAGGGAGCGCCCAGGTAGAGGAAGAGAGAGAGGCTTTTAGGGAAGGTACCATTTTCTCTTCCTCTTCCCCACACTTCAGTCCTGCTCTGCTCCAGGCAAGGAGTATTGACTTTGGATTTGGAGCTACCTGAAGCAGATATCGGCAAGACAGACTGATGTTCCCAGGAACAGGATAAGCAAAGGAGTGAGAGCCCCGGGGAAACAAAGCACTAGCTTCTATTTTGCAGTCTTCTGTAACTTGTTCACGTTCTTTTTACCAGCAAAGGAAACCAGGGCTAGTATTCTGTCTTCTTCTCAAGGGTTGAATTATGTTATTTTCACCTAGTACAAACTTTGGTGGGAAATGAACCACACTCAGATCTTTGGTATAAACTTTGGTGTTATTGTGTATATTGCACGGGTGTGTCTGTGTGTAACTTTCTATTGCTTTCTTGCCATCTAAGAGTTCAGAAGGAAGTAATGCAACCTCCTTCTGCCCATAGCAGTTAATTGGGGGTGAGGTCCTGGAAGGCGGCTGGGCAGCTGGTCATCCCCTCACCCCAAGTCACCTATACACACAGGGCCCCATCTTCCCTCCTGGACAGGTGTCATGGCTTCATTTAAAGCCCCAGTTTTCTTCCAGGAATAAAGTAAAGCATCTTATGATCCAGAAGATGCGGTATTTATGTATGTAAGTTTTTCTTGCTTTCTACCATAAGAAACACGTTTCCTTTTGCCAGGTCCATCATATGAACAAGGCCCCCAGAGACTGAAAGATCTATAAGGACCCAACCAGAGTTTCTTACAGATTGGGCCATCTTCATCTGACCCAACCAAAAAATAGGAGGACAAACCAAAAGAATTCCTGGGCATTCCTGCACTGAGCAAGCAATAGATAAGCAGCTATAACAAATTATAGAACTATAATCAACATCAGAGACAATGGGCTTACTGCCCCAAAACAGTGATCACATGAAAGTTTCCCCTAAGACTCCTTAGCTCTGAGTCTCTCCTGGAGTGCTGAGTTCTTGGAGTTTTGCCCAAAATCTTACAAAAGGACAAACTCCTACATTTCCTTCTTTGGTCTTGGTTGGTCTTCTCTGGAGTTGTGGGATTGTTGGCAGATTTCCTCATGAGGACGTGCCAACCTGTGCTGTGAAATGTCCTCAGAGCAGGTCCAGGAACAGGAGCAGTAACTGCAATGACACTTAGATTTCTCCCAGGGGATCTTAAAGCACCTTGTAAACAGAGTGGCTGTATATCCATTGTGGAATGCGTCTGATGATAGTAAGTACTACTGGGACAGCATTCATAACTATACTAAGGCAGCAGGACTATCTTGGGCAAACCAGGTCATATGGTCACCTTGCTTGTCTACCCAAAGACTGTCAGTACACGTGTCTTAGGAGTTGTCTAGACAGAGCTGCAGATAAAGGAAGCCAACTTTACCATTGTAGGACCTCCCTGTCTGTAGTTTTTCTAGAACCTCATACCTTTTGGTTATGCTGCCCTCCCTGTGTACCACCAACCACTTGAGCTTGATCTTAGCCCATTTGTAGATAAAGAAGACTCCAGGGGTGGCTTGGCACCTGTGGCTCAAGTGGCTAAGGCGCCAGCCACATACACCTAAGGTGGTGGGTTCGAATCTAGCCTGGGCCCGCCAAACAACAATGATGGCTGCAACCAAAAAATAGCCAGGCGTTGTGGCGGGCGCCTGTGGTCCCAGCTACTTAGGAGACTGAGGTGGGAGACTTGCTTGAGACCAGGAGTTGGGGGTTGCTGTGAGCTGTAATGCCACAGCACTCTACCAAGGGCAACAGCTTGAGGCTCTATCTCAAAAAAAAAAAGACTCCAGGGGTAAGGAAGGACTTTGGGATGGAATAAAGTCTAAAGCAATCCTGGGGTTATCCACCAGGTAAATAGGCACAAGCCTGATGTTGAAATAACCAAAAGGCCAGTAAACACCATCAGTATTTGGGACATGCTTAGGGCAGAGCTCCTCATTCTGGCTGACCTCAGTTGTATAATGGTGCATAGACTGGTTGTGCCCAGCCAGTAGCACTTGCATTTACAGAGACAAGTCAGAGCTTATCACCCAGAGATTCTCTGCTGGGAGTTCTGGAAGGAGGCTTAGCACACTTAAGAGTGTGGTTGCTTCTCTACACTCTGAAAAATGTCCAAACATTTTAGTATCCTCATGTCCTTTCTGTACATTCTACTCTCCAATGCCTCTAGCTTGGTACTTAATGGCTACTCAAGTGTTACAAGCAGGTAGTAGTCTCCTGCCCTTAGCTTCCTCTGCTGCCTTCTTTGGTATCTCCTCTTTTCTCTCTTCCCTCATCAGCATTCTGATGTCACATCTTCTTTCTCACTTTTCCTGCTACAAAGTCTTTCTTTGGATCCCAGGTACAAAGTCTTTCATCTGGATCCCAGGTCAGGGTATTCCTAGTGTGACTGAGGGAAGAACAAGGAAATGTGGCTGGTTTAGTTCTGCAACAGAGACATTATGCCAGAGACATTAGCAATCCAGTCTGGGCCAGAGATTTCTCACTTGTCCATCCATCCATCCATCCATCTGCCGATCTCTCCATCCATCATCTGTTCATTCATCTATCCATTCACCTATTCACTCAGCAGATATCTCCTGAGATCCTGCCCTATGCCAGTTATGTGACATAGGTTCTGGGAATACAACGAAGACTATAATTTGGATCCTGACCTAAAGATGATTGAGTTGGCTAGGAAGCAAGAAGGAGAAAATCTTGGAACAGCATTGTTCAACCAGGGAACAGCAAGTTCATCAGTAAAGCTGACACCTAGGATAAAAGACAACGTTCCTTGGGTGGCGCCTGTGCCTCAAAGGAGTAGGGCACCAGTCCCATATACCAGAAGTGGTGGGTTCAAACCCAGCCCTGGCCAAAAATTACAAAAAAAAAAAAAAAAGAAGAAGAAGAAAGAAAGAAAGAAAGAAAGAAAGAAAGAAAGAAAGAAAGAAAGAAAGAAAGAAAGAAAAAATGTACCAAGAAAGATGGGGCTGGCAGGTAGACAATGACCAGAAGAACAGGGTAGACATGAAGCCATATGAAGAGGGGTGGGCTGTTCTGAGGGCAGTGAGAGTACCAAAGGCTCTTAAACTGGGGAATGACATGGAGAGTTTAAAAAGCACTTTAGGGGGACATCTGTAGCTCAATGGTTAGGGTGCTGGCCACATGCTCAGGGGCTGGTGGGTTCAAACCCAGCCTGGGCCTGCTTAAAAAATATATATAGCTGGGCATTGTAGGGGGCACCTATAGTCCCAGCTACTAGGGAGGCTGAGGCAAGAGAATCACTTAAGCCCAAGAGTTTGAGGTTGCTGTGAGGAATTGCTGTCACACTCTATCAAGGGTGACCAAATGAGACTCCATCTCCATAAAAATAAATAAACAAATAAGTAAAGCACTTTAGGAAGATGACTATGACTCCCAATGAAGCTAATGAGAAGGGGGTAAGGAGAGCCAGGGAGCTACTGTATTATTGCAATAGTCCAAGAAAGAGATGACAACTGTCAGTAGCCCTGGGGAGGGAAGGCAGGTAATGAAGTTGAGAGTTATTGAGGAGAGGGAATCTGCTGGACTTCATGACCAGGTGGCTTCTGGGCATGGAGCACAAAGTGCAGCAGAAAGGAATGAAGAATGAGGGATGGCCCCTCATTTCTGGATTGGGCAGCTTGCTAAGGTAGGTAATTCAGGACCAACTATGGATTGAGGGACAGGGAGGGATAATGAATTCAGTTTTGTTGGCTTTGAGATGCTTGAGTAACATCCAAATGGAATTGTCTAGTAGGCAGTAGGACACAGAGCAAAAGAGATAGAGATTTGAGGGTCTTCAGTCTAGAGATAACTTGAGCAGAGGAGCACTCTCAGAACACCAAGGGACACCATGTGCAGGTGGCTGGACAGCCACAAAAAAAATTAAGAAAGAATGATCAGAGTTATAGGGGAAAAACTCATGACCTGGAGGCCAATGGAGAGAGTTTCAAGGACGTGGCATGAGTATTGTTTTTGAGCCATGCCAGGGGAGACCTGGGAAGTACCACAATGCCTGGGGAAGAAAATGAATGGAGGGATCAAGAAAGGCAAAGGGCTCGGCGCCTATAGCTCAACCGGCTAGGGCGCCAGCCACGTACACCTAGGGTGGCGGGTTCGAATCCCCAGCCCGGACCTGCCAAACAACAATGACGGCTGCAACCAAAAAATGGCCGGGCGTTGTCGCCGGCGCCTGTGGTCCCAGCTGCTTGGGAGGTGGAGGCAGGAGACTCGCTTGAGCCCAGGAGTGGGAGGTTGCTGTGAATGTGATGCCATGGCACTCTACCCAGGGGGACAGCTTGAGGCTCTGTCTCAAAAAAAAAAAAAAAAGAAAGGCAAAGGTTGGCAGGTTTGGCAACAAGTACTTTTTATTAAAAGCCTACTAATCCCTTGCGTATCAAACCATCTGGTATTCCTTCCCCTTTCCCACACCCAGAAAACATGTGACTAGTTCTTAGAGGCTTAGAAGATTCTGTAGTGCTAAAGAAATGAATCTGGGGAATGAAGGTCCAGGGGATAAAGATCCTCACTGAACAGTTTAGAATTTTTTTCAATAAACATTGCCTTTTATGCTTCTCAAGGAGTGGGAAACAGCCATTTCATAGCTGAAATAGACTCTAAAGAAAAGCAAGGCCCCTTATGTCACTGCTATGCTTTGGAAGAATCCAACATTAAACTTGCAATTTGAGCCTCAGCTCTGTCAACAATGATTAAAAATGCCATTAATAATAACAAATAATCATTGAGCACCTTCTACCTACCAGGCACTTTACACAATTGTCTCCTTTAGTCTTCACACTCACTGAATGGTGTACTGACTATTTTTACCCTCTTTTTTGCATGTGAGGAAACTAAGGCTTAGACCAGTAACTAATTTAGTAGCTGCATGACCATGACCTAGACCTTAGCTATCTTCATGCTGAAATGATAGGTTGTTCTACCTCAGTGTTGTCAAAAGTTTCCACTCAGGTACCTCTGACAGCAAAGAGTAGGGCACACATCCCTCTTAAGGAACTCAAAACATAGACAGAACCAACCCACTCCCAGTCCTTGAAGCCTTAGGTTTTGTTATAAAAGTTTATTGGAATTTTGCATTCTCCTTCACACATAGCTATGTTTATCGTAATAAAGAGATATTGTTTAAAATCACTTACTGTTAGCCAGGGCTGTTGGCTCACTCCTATAATCTGAGCACTCAGGGAGGCTGAGGACCAGGGATTGCTTGAGCTCAGGAGTTCAAGAGCAACCTGAGCAAGAGCAAGACCCTGTCTCTACTAAAACAGAAAAACTAGCTCAGCACTGTGGCGGGCACCTATAGTTCCAGCTACTTGAGAGGCTGAGGCAAGAGGATCAATTGAGCCCAAGACTTTGAGGTTGCTGTGAGCTATGATGCCACCGCACTCTACTCAGGGCAACAGAGTAAGACACTCTCCCCCCCACCAAAAAAAAGAAAATCACTGTTGAGAGAAATGGAGGTTCTTGGGAAAGGTACCCTGCTTCCCAAGTAGCATCACTGTGGGCCCCTGGGAGTAGAAATAGGCCCACCTATCCCTGCAGGTGATCTTCCTGGCTCTTCCTGGCCCTGGCACTGTGCTGCTGTGAGGAGGCAAGTCATATTGGGGTTGCAGAATGGGGCCCATCATTCCTGACCCTTACTATCTTTCAGTCCCTGTGTTCATGTTTCCCAAAGAAGAGTCCTAATATCTCTCAGGGTTTTCTGGAAAAATGACCATGGTAACCCAAGGCAAAAGAAAAGCCAGAGAAGGCAAATACTTGGACCCAAGAAAGGGGGAACTCCATCTAGGAGGGAACCAAGTGGCTACTATGGGGGGGAACCTGACTGGGAAACCTGTTTTGATTTTCAAGCTGAAATTTACACTATGAAGCACAAAGAATGCTCCAGGGGTGCCTGAAAGGTGATTCAAAAATGCAAAGGCTTACCTCAGGGTTGGGTGCTCTAGGACACTATGAAACAGAAGATAGATTTTTTTTTTGTTTGTTTTTTGTTTTTTTGTTGAGACAGAGTGTCACTTTGTTCCCCTCAGTAGATGGCTGTGGCATGACAGCTCACAGCAACCTCCAACTCTTGGGCTTAGGGCCTCCAGAGTAGCTGGGACTACAGGTACCTGCCACAACACCCACCTATTTTTGTCGCAGTTGTCACTGCTGTTTTAGCTGACCTGGGCCAGGTTCGAACCAGCCACCCTTGATACATGGGCCTGGAGCCCTCCCCACTGAGCCACAGATGCTGCCCAGTAGATAGGTTTTTAAAGACCACTTCCTCATCTCCTCCCCTGGGCCTGACAGCATGCAGAGCGACTTCCTCCTGCTCCCTCTGTGCTCTACCGCTGTCCAAAACAGGCAGAACTGTGAGTGGCTCTGGCAGTCAGACTGTGGGAGGGAAAGCAGGAGGATTCAGGAAGCCAGGGCAAGAACAGGAAACAGGGAGCTTCCAGAGAGCTGGCTGTCTGTGCTGGGACCACTATTCTAAGCCCTACAGACCCTAAGGAAGTGTGGCCTAGGAGAGGCTTTTCTGACAAGTCCAGTTGTAGTCACTCCAGGTCCTGAGGCATGTTCCTCCCTTCTACATTAAAACCTCAGTTTTCCCCATACTCTTGGTCTAGTTTACTCCCCCTTTGCTCCTCCAATCTCCTTTCTGACTAGGGTAGTCTCCAATCTTGGCTAGTCTCCTTATAGCAGTGAAGTAGACTGGAAATAACTAGACTTTAGGCAAGTTCCTGACACTCGGTTCCATCAGGGTTGATGTATGACATCACACTCTGAGACAAAAGAAAGGATTGGGTGACTTTTGGAGAATGATTTCAACCCAAAGACAAGCTCAAGAAGCACAGAATTTACTAAGCTGGGAAGTCTTGGAGGGCAGAAATTGTAGCTCACTTTTCATTGTAGCTCCTACACGGCCTTACCCAGAGGAAGTGCTTAGTTAATATTTTATGAATACAGTGTAAATAAAGCCATAGTTTGCAGAGAACCATGAGTAAGGCTGCCACCTGGTGACGAATTTGTGAAACACACCCCCTCTGCAGCCTCAGCTGCGTAAATACATTCTGAGATAGGAGACTGGCACAGACAGAGCATCGGGAGTTTAGGGATGGTGGGAATTCCGCTAGGGGTATCAACGAAGACTTGCAAGAAGGTGAGATGCTAATGAGCTGGGACATAAAGAGTGGTCAGGCTGGTAACACGTGGAGATGGACAGTGATCTGGTTGTCTATTGGGTGTAACAAATCATCTCAAACTTAGTAGTTTAAAACAACAATCACTCTTTATCTCTCATAGTTCTGGGGGTTTACTAAGCGTTACATGTTCTTGCTCATGATCTCTCCTGTGATTGCAGTCAGATGATGGCTAGCCGGATTCATCACGAGGACTTCCCTACTCCTATGGCTGGAGGCTGGTACTGGCTGCCAGCTGGGACCTCATAGCCAGAACAACTGCACACGGTGCCCCATGAGGCCTGGCTCTCTCCCAGTGGGGTGGCTGGTTACAAGAGCAGGCATCCCAAGAGAGAGCAAGGAGAAAACAGTCTGGCCTTTTGAAACCTAGCCTCACACATAGCAAAACTTCTCTTGTGCTCAATTGTTAAGACAGTCACAAAACCCTGCCCAGCTTGAATAGAAGTGGACTTAGAGACTCCAACTCTTGACAAGTGAGTGGCAAGGCTCTGGAAGAGTATATGGAATAAGTATTATTGTAATCATTTAGGGAAAATGCAATTTGCTGCCAGCAAGAAAATCATTTTGGGTGGATACCTTCATTGATAGTACCTTTGGGGACACATTTTCTAGAGAAAGCAGTATTTACCCAACCAGACATGACTAAGAGAAAACAAGGTTTTAGAAGTAGTCACTGTGTCATCTTCACAAAGATTTATGAAAAACATTTCTGTGAAGAGAAGACTCTGAGAAAGAGAGGTGTCTACTGAAGTAGATCCCAAAGGGCAGAGAAGAGACTGAGATGGATGGTGATTGCCGGCTGGCCAAGGCAGTGGGCTAGTGATCACGGGTGAGGGCCTGCCAAGACGGATTCTTAGAGGGAGAAGAATTGATTTAGCATCATTATAGCAAGTGGCCAGCAATATCGAGAGGCTATGTCCAAGCTGATTCCTTGAGAGAAGCAGAGGGCAGTGCCAAAGTCAAAAAGTAGCAGTTAACAAGAAGCTATGGTGTAGCAAGAGAGATAAGAGGTGCACACAAGTAACCACAACCCATGGCAGTTATTCGTTTTGGAGTAATACAGAAGAGAGCAGTTGTCATGCCCAAACAAGAGCTTGTTCAGAGATTAGATATAGCCCAGAGGGTTGGAAGACAGTATGACCTGAGATGGATAGGAAGTGAGCACAAGAACCACAGCAGCAGTTGAGGGGCCAAGGCCCTTGGCAGGATCAGTATCTGAATGCCCGGGATCTTCCACATCAACCTTGTAGGAAAGGATGTGTGGATCAGAAATGGTGGTATTCAAGCTTGCTCACCTGGCAGCTGCTGAGTGTCTCAGTAGTGAGCAGCCAGCTACAGACTCTCTGGGCCCTGAGACCAAATGGGAAGAGGGTATTGGCTTTCTGCTCTAGTCTGTGATCCAGCCTGGAAAGGAGAAAGACTAAGTGGCTACAGGTGTTTTTCATTTGCTTGTAAGCACTGCTGCTCCATCACCTAAGCCTTCTTAAGTACAGATTATGTGACTTTAGAAAGATTAAGTTTTTTCTTCATAGCTGTGGACATACAGAAGCGGTCCCAACATTCCCTTTGCTACAAAGGCCTAAGCAGGATCATGAGGTTGTGAACTTTTTTAGTACAGGATCAGATCTTTGTCAATTTCTATATGCTTAGTGTCTAAAGTAGTATTTAGCTCGTAGTAAGTTGGAAGGAAGGAAGGAAGAGAGGGAGGGAGATGTAGGAGAAAGGAAGGAAGGACACAGTCAGATAATAGAAAAGGCCACACCATGAATTCTTAGTTATGCCTGATCTGATAATTCCAGGAAAGTTAGAGGAGCTGCTGGAAGCCCACTTAGAGTGTGCGTGTCAGTGGTTTTTAGTGTATTTACAGTTTTCCCACCATCACCATAATCCATTTTAGAACATTTCATCAATCTCAGAAGAAACCCTGAACCCATTGGCAATCACTCTCCCCATTTTCCCTCAACCACCCCAGCCCAGGGCAACCACTTATCTACTTCCTGTTTCTATAAATTTGCCTATTCAGAACATTTCCTGCAAATGAAATCATAGAAAATGTGATCTTTTGTGGCTGGTTTCTTTTACTTTAACGCGTTTTCAAGGTTCGTCCATTTTGTAATGTAAGGGCCAAAGGAAAACTTCCACTTTTCTATCTGAAGTTTCACTGAGACTCAAGTGACAAAAAAACAGATTGGGAGAAAGGCATGCAAATTTATTAACACGTATGGGAGGAGAATCACAGGGCAATTACGCTACTTCACAATGGGATCCAGAAGCTTATATGCCATCTTGAAGTTACAGAAAGAATGGGGCTTGGGGCACAGACAAAAGCAGGTTATGGTGATGAATCAAATTACAGTGGAGAGACAGGTGACAGGGAGGGGAGAAGAGGCCTGGCAAAGGTGGTCTTGTTATATAGATGAAATCTCACGAGCAGCAGCCCTCAGAAAGAATGGATGCAAAAATATTTCTTTCCCATCTTTAAAGGTAAGTTCATCTTTCCTAGATCTGGAGAAGGCAAAGGCTTCAGAGAAAACCTGGCTGCATCTGTACAGATTTTCTCTACAGACGCAAGTCTCTCCCACAAGAAACAGTTTTGCACGGCTGCCTCTGTTTGCACGCCCTCCGAACAGCCACATCAAGAGTATGTCAAAGAAACATATTGTGGGGTGAAATGTTTTGATTTTCTTCAGTAACATGTATCAGTACTTCATTTCTTTTGATTGTCAAAAATATTCTATTATATGGATATATAACATTTTCTTTATCAAGGCATCCGTTTGTTTTGTTTTTTTGTTTTTTGAGACAGAGTCTCAAGCTGTCGCTCTGGGTAGAGTGCAGTGGCATCATAGCTCACAGCAACCTCCAACTCTTAGGCACAAGCGATCTTTTTGCCTCAGTTTTTCTATTTTTAGTAGAGACAGGGTCTCATTTTTGCTCAGGCCGGTCTCAAACTCATCAGCTCAAGCAGTCCACCTGCCTCAGCCTCCCAGCATGCTAGGATTACAGGCATGAGCCCACCGTGCCTGGCCGGCATCAGTTATTGATTGACATTGGAGTTGCTAACACCTGAATAATGCTGATATGAACGTACCTGTATAAATGTTCATGTGGATGTGTTGTTTGATTTCTCTTGGGTCTCTATCTACCTGGGAGTGAAATTTCTGGGTCACATGGTAACTCTGTTTAGCTATAAAGGAACTGTCAAGGCTCGGTGCTTGTAGCTCAGTGGTTAGGGTGCTGGCCGCATGTACTGGGGCTGGTGGGTTCGAACTGGCCCACGTCTGATAACAACAAAAATAGCCAGGTGTTGTGGCAGGTACCTATAATCCTAGCTACTTGGGAGGCTGAGGCAAGAGAATCACTTAAGCCCAAGAGTTTGAGGTTGCTGTGAGCTGTGACACCACAGCACTCTACCGAGGGTGACATAGTGAGACTGTCTCAAAATAAATAAATAAATAAAGGAACTGTCGAAATGTGTTCCAAAGCAGCTGCACCATTTTACATTTAAATCAGTAATATGTTCTCATTTCTCCGTATCTTTACTAACATTTGTTATTATCAGTCTTTTGATTATAGCCATCCTCATGTGTATGAAGTGGTATTTTACCGAGGTTTTGATTTGCATTTCTCTAATAACTAATGATATTAAGCATCTTTTCATTTATTTGTAACAATTTGTATATCTTCCTTAGAGAAATGTCTCTTCATATTCTTTACCTGTTTCTAAATCAAGATATCTGCCCTTTTGGCTCGGTGCCTGTAGCTCAGTGGTTAGGGTTCCAGCCACATACCCTGAGGCAGGTGAGTTCAAACCCAGCCTGGGCCTGCTAAACAAGGACAACTACAACAACAACAAAAAAAAAGCCAGGTGTTGTGGCTGGCGCTTGTAGTCCCAGCTACTTGGGAGGCTGAGGCAAGAGAATTGCCTAATCTCAAGAGTTTGAGGTTGCTGTGAGCTGTGCCACCATGCACTCTACCAAGGACAACATAGTGAGAGTCTGTCCCAAGGAAAAAAAAAAGACACTGCCTTTTTGTTATTGAGTAATATTTCTTGATAATTAATAATCTTATGTTCCACAAAGGTAATATCTGGAGACCTGCGAGTTCTTAGTCAGGTTTGTTTAATTTAGTACTTTCACTTATGTAATGGGCTTCTGCTTCTGGCCCAGATGAAGGAATAAGTATCCTCCTGTTTAAACAATAACAAAGAGGCAAAATATATCAAACAATAGTTGTTAAGACATTAAAAATCAGGCAATAGGCTCGGCGCCTATAGCTCAACTGGCTAAGGCGCCAGCCACGTACACCTAAGGTGGTGGGTTCGAATCCCCAGCCCGGACCCGCCAAACAACAATGACGGCTGCAACCAAAAAATAGCCGGGTGTTGTGGCGGGCATCTGTGGTCCCAGCTACTTGGGAGGCTGAGGCAGGAGACTCGCTTGAGCCCAGGAGTTGGAGGTTGCTGTGAGCTGAGATGCCACAGCACTCTACCCAGGG
>CAUYTI010062781.1:0-90486 GCA_963575145.1 Galago senegalensis
ATCCTCTGGTTGTTGTGCAAAGTAACTAACAGGCCTTTATATTGATACCACTATGCTGCATGAACTTGTGACCAAGATTTAACAAGTGTCCTGCATAGCCAACTATATCCAAGGGCCACAGCTTCTCTGCAGCTCCTTCCATCCAAAGGT
Organism: Galago senegalensis; assembly: GCA_963575145.1. NCBI lineage: Eukaryota > Metazoa > Chordata > Mammalia > Primates > Galagidae > Galago > Galago senegalensis. The sequence continues at coordinate 151 of CAUYTI010062781.1, forward strand.
GGAATCTATTTCTCCATGATTTTATCTGGGCTAATGTTGTGACACATGTCACATGTAACTTTGAAATCTTATTAGAAGGATGTTGTAAAAGTGATGTCATGTAATTTCTGAAACTTGGCATGACAGTCTTTGCAGCTTTAGCTTTTATATAATACAACCCTGATAGGGTTATCCTGTGATAGGATACACATCTACAGTACTGGGGAATGGAGAGAAGTGAGTTACCGGAACCAACTTCCAGATATGTGAGTCAGGCCATACTGTACCACCCATAGCTTTAGAACTATCAACGTGTTTCCAGGTAATAGCAGGCAGAGGGAAATCCATTTGGCTGCATCCAACCCAAGTTGAAGAATTATAAGCAAAGAAAAAAAACGCATTTAAGATTTTAGGTTTTGGTCTTGTGATTTTAAACTGCTAATTTTTGTGTTAAGTATTTTGATTTTGTGCCAGTCTTTTCTATTTAAGTTTTTTAAACAGCTAATTTTTGTGTTAATTATTTTGATTTTACACTAGTCTTTTTAAATTTTCCAGTAGATACAAATAAATAATTTATATATATACTGGGTTCACAAAAACCAGAAAGCAGAAGATAAACACTGTGATGTTTCAGAGTGCTGCCACGGGGGTAGAGTTCTCAGGACTTCTGAGATGTGGAGAATGTGGAGATTTGATCAATTAGAAAGAAAGACCTCTTCTATTCTCATCTCCCACCATGAGGAGAAAGTCACAGTCCTTGAAGGGTCATTGAAGTTTGGAGATAACCGATATTACACAAGTCGGGGTGCTACTTCTATCATTTGTGAGGTAACTATGGACACTTCTAGATTTCAATGGGATCTTCCCACAAGGGGAAAGAAAAGATCAAATCCTTTTTTATATGAAGTGTCACCTAATCTATTGAACCACAGAGGGCTAAGAGCAGAGTGTGAGGGGGCCCAGCCCAGGTGGTTGGATGAGCCATCTGGTGAGTTGTAGCCCTAAGATCAGCTGCATCATTAGCAGAAATGATTGATTTTCTATTCCAGTTTAAGTCTTCTGAGGAAATTCCCACCACCTTGAAGAAGTTGACTTGCATCTCTCATCCCCTCACTTTTCATGAAAGATGACAATATCTCACTCTTCAGCTAGAATCCCAATACCATCAGAAAATACAGATCAGTATAAATAAAACAAGGTTCTGCTGTTCTGAATTTTTTATGACAACAGGTTCTTACGCTTGTCTTGCATGCAGATGGAGATGCTGTAGCGATGGTCTGCACTTCTCTGCAATAGTAAGAGACTCTAGATAAAGGCCTCTGGACACTCTTCTCCACACTTCAGGCCACTCTCAGGTGTGACCAGACAGGACCTGGATCACACACGTCAGCTCTTGCAGAGTCCTTTTCTAGGGACTCCTTGTGGATATAAAGGTGATAGATATTTTAGGATGTGACTGGAGCCTTACTAGGCCTAACAGCTGTCCCAGAAAGCTTGTCTCCTGCTACAAAGGCCCCTGATGCCACTTTGGATTCTGTCCTCTCCTACAGCTGCAGGAGGGGCCCAGTGACATGGCCATCCCCTGTAGGAAAACGATTCACCACAGAGTGAGAAGGAAGCCAATGGACGTGTTCTCCCCACCCTTTACTAGCTATGTTTAGATTTGGGAAAAGCAACATGTAGACACTCCTCAAAGATTGAATGAGATCCAGAAATCCAAATCCATTATCATTTGGTTCCACTTTAATACTGTTCTTAAATAGGCAACGCTAGATGGTGGTGTTAGATTTCAGGACACAGATGAAGTTTATGGAGAGGGAAAGGCAACAGTGACTAAAAAGAGTCACAATGTAGGTGTCAAGGTTGCTGAAATGTTGTGTTCTTAGATGTGACGTTTCCATAATATTCACTTCTGATAATTACTTAGGTGGTGGCTTTATGATTGTGTAACTTTGAGTATCTATGTTATACTTGATAATATTTTTAATTTATTTACTGTCATTCCACTGTTAGATGGTGTGTAACTATTTTTCTACTTCCAAGAAGTTACTCTTACCTTCCCTTGCTTGTATTTTTATGTAAAATACATGAACATTCACATTATGTTACATATTTGGCATTCTTTCCAAAACATATTTTCAAACATATCCCAGCTCTTAAAGTACATCTTGCAAAGTGAGAAAAGAAGAAGGTAGACCGCTTTCCCAACCACCCAACTAAACAACTGTTTCACAGAATAGGGGCCCCCAAAGATGTTCACATCCTAACACCCAGAAACTATTCATATGCTTTGTTATGTGCTAAGGGGAGATTAAGATTGCAGAAGAAATTAGATTTGCTGATCAGTTCACCTTAAAACAAGAACGTTAAGGATAACATTATCCATGTGGGCTCAGACTATTCACAAGATTTCTTCAAAGTGGAAAACTGAGGCAGGAGTGAGGTCAGATTTGAAGAGCACTGTGGCTGGCTTTGAAGTGAAGGGAAAGAGGAGTGAGGAAGAAGGTAACTGTAGCAGCTGGAAGCACTGAGTAAATGAGTTTTCCCCAGAACCCCCAGAATGCAGCCATTCTAATGTCTCTTTTTTAGCCCAGTGAAACCAGAACTGTAAGACCCTGAATTTGTATTGATTTAAGCCATTCCATTTGTGATCATCTGTTAGAGCTCCAATAGGAGACATTGGGAATTTAAGTTCTTTGGTAGATGTTCAATTTGGTTTTGACTATGGAGGAAGACATTGGGGAAATGCTTTCCCCAAGGTCATTATCATTTTGCTTCATCCTCTTTAAATAGACCCACAAGAAGTGGCGAGGAGAGCGTTTCTTGCCAAAGACTATGTGCAATGGCAGATTTCATTAGGTGAGAGAACCAGAAACTATGAAGACTGGTTTCTGCCAGCCTTTGGGTTTAGGGGGTCAGGGATTCTCTGGTATTAATTATTCAGAAAATAATTCCTCAGGTATCACTCACACTTTACTTTGGACAGCTGCACCTAAATTAAAGCAAGAAGAAATAGGAACATAAAGCAAACTCAACTTCTGGAAAAAACTGGTGAGATTGGTATTTTTTTTCTGAAACTAATACTGAATGTGCATGGAAAAGAGAAATTCAATTCAATTTCTATATTTTGAACACACAATTTATTACAAGACATTGGTCTTTGAAATAAAGAGAGAATTAAATTATTAAAAAGATAAAGAAATAAGTTCTACACCTAACTATGAGGTAGGGGAGCGTGGTTATGAAGAAAGGAATGTTAATCATTTCAAAGGAAAGTGTGTCATTATCACGTCTGAAATGCTCAGGGAGGGGGGAAGGCATGGACCCTTGCCACGGATCTTGGTTTAATGAGACATGAGGCTTCCTCCAGGACCTAGTGGTATGGACAGCAGAAGAGCTGTCCCCAGGCTGGTGTGTAATGCCCAGTTTCTTTTCTATAACAGCCAAGTAACATAAAAAAGAGTTGCCAGAAACTGCTATGATTTGAGCTCCCTTAAATTGAAGGAGTCTCTTAGTAGAGAATAGTATATATATTTTTTTTAATTCATCAGGAAAAGCAAAGGGAAATGAGTATGTAAATTCAGGCGATATTCTGAGTCTGTATCTAGATTATATTATTGCTATTACTATTATTATGTAATGTGTAAGAGAAGGCACACTTTGTAGTGACTACCCTACCGACTCTAATATACGGAAGCGCAGCCTGGGGTTTCCCCAGAGCAGGACATGCCAGGGACAATGAGTGGCTTAGGGATAGCTGAAACCACACAGTTAAGTGGGAGCTGTAAGCACCAAATGGGATCGATCTTGAAGGAATTTGGTCTCTAGTGGACAATGTATAACTTGGGAAATTACTTACACCTATGGCTTAATTTAAGGAAGGACAGCTAAAACGATTCCACACACTCTTTTCTATTCTAACACACCAATGACCCACTGGAGTGCCTGAAACTTCACTACTGCAAATTTATCCATTTAAATAAATACTGTTCTTTTTCTAAACCCAATCACAGTATCATTAGGGATGATCTATTCCAGAAACAGTGAATTCATCCAAGGGTGAGTATGAATACAGCTAGCAGGAAATGTTAAAGATTAGGAGTGTACTTGAAGAACTATTGACATTAAATTAAAGGACAGAGCCTTTCATCTCTGTCCTTTTTCTTTGTTTCACTTAACAGATAATGTTTAAAATACCAAGGGAAAGAAAATCTTGGGGAATCCTAACGTACCTGAGTTTGCACATGGATATATTATGATGAACCCTCCTTTCACGTCACCACGCCTTGCTTTGTCTCTAACAGTTTCTTACATTGTTGAATCTTTTTTCATCTCCATCTCTCCCTCTCTGTCAGGGTGTTATGGCTACTTTGTACTGACGGAAGTGATTTACTTTCATGGTAGAAATAACCATCAATGTGGCAGGGGATGGTGAAATTGAAACCCTGTCATCTCACAAATGGGATGACAAGCTCTATGAAGTTAAATGATTTGCCAGGTTCCAGCACTATCATTTTAGAATCAAGTTGTTGTAATTTTGGTGCTTTCTCTGCTACCTGGAACCACATATCGACAATGAATGAGAACTTGAGATCTAATGGGGTGAAGTGATAAATTCATATGTGCAAAGACCTATCCTCAAAAGAAGGAGAACTTGCGGAGGTTACCCAGTACTCATGGGTGATAAGCGACGGGGCCATGCCCAGAAGGGGACATGTGGGCATATGTTTTGACTTATGGGTTAAAAATAAAGCAAACATTTCCAGATAGGCAAGTGTTACCATATCCAAAAATGCAGAAGCTATTTCAATACTGAATGCCTTATACAAAATAAAAACTGAGTAAGTTTAGAAACAGACGGAATAAACCTTGATAAAAGGTTTGGGAGGAGAGCGATTTGGTGACATGTGAGATTGAGTGGATTTGCTTTCTCTCTCTGGACTTTGCTTCCTCATCTGAAGTGAATGAATGAGATCTTATATTGAAGTAAAATGACCAGAATAGACTTCAAGAACGGTACTACTACTCTGGGAACCAGAATGACTTCAAGTGCTTTAAATGTGCATGGTGCTCAGCAACGTACACTCATCTTTCCATTTTCAGTTGCTGTGATTATCTTTCTTATGTCGAAATAAATGCTGTATGTCCTTTTTACATTTCTTGCAGATAATTTAACTGCCTCCTGGGAACTCAACCTGGTGGACTCCTTCCATGGAAAAAATAAACAATGTCACTGAATTCATTTTCTGGGGCCTTTCCCGGAGCCCAGCGGTTGAGGAAGTGTGTTTGGTGGTGTTCTCTTGCTTCTACACAGTCATCCTTCTGGGAAATCTCCTCATCATGCTGACAGTTTGCACGGGCAACCTTAGCAAGTCGCCGATGTATTTCTTTCTCAGCTACTTGTCTTTTGTGGACATTTGTTACTCTTCGGTCACAGCACCCAAGATGATCGTTGACCTGTTAGCAAAGGACAAAACTATCTCCTATGTAGGGTGCATGTTGCAACTCTTTGGGGTACATTTCTTTGGCTGCACTGAGATTTTCATCCTTACTGTAATGGCTTATGACCGTTATGTGGCTATCTGTAAACCCTTGCATTACATGAGAATCATGGACCGGGAGAGATGTAATAGGATGTTACTGGGGACGTGGGTAGGTGGTTTCTTACACTCCATTATCCAAGTGGCTTTGGTAGTGCAACTACCTTTTTGTGGGCCCAATGAGATAGATCACTACTTTTGTGACGTCCACCCTGTACTGAAACTTGCCTGCACAGACACACATGTTGTTGGCATTGTTGTGACAGCCAACAGTGGCACCATTGCCCTGGGGAGCTTTGTGATCTTACTCATCTCCTATACCATTATCTTGGTGTCCCTGAGAAAGCAGTCAGCAGAAGGCAGACACAAAGCCCTCTCCACCTGCGGCTCACACATTGCCGTGGTCATTATCTTTTTCGGCCCGTGCACTTTTATGTACATGCGCCCTGATACCACCTTTGCAGAGGATAAGATGGTGGCTGTATTTTACACCATTATCACCCCCATGTTAAATCCTCTGATTTATACATTGAGAAATTCAGAAGTAAAGAATGCAATGAAAAAACTCTGGGGAAGAAATGTTTTCTTGGGGTCTTACGGGAAATGATTGGAAGAAGTGATTTAAGCTGGATGATCTTAAATCGTCTTAGCCTTGGTTAACTCATCTACAGAAGGTCGACAATTATAACCTCACAGGATTTGGGGGTAGAAAATGAAAGCCTTCCCTCTTCCAAAGAAATGAGGGATTATTTCTCCTCATTATCATATTTTTTCTTATGTTTCATAATCAGATACTTTCCTGAACTACCTCTGACAAAGAAATCTTAAACTCAACATCTAAAATGCACAGACTATCAGTCCCTCTTTGCTTTCATTTGAACAGAGGTTTCTATTCACCAGCCTTTGCTTTAGCTAATCCTGTCATCCCCCTCAAAAACGTTTATATTTAAAGCTGAGGAAATGAAAGAGAAAAGGTATTTAGAATGTCCAAATGTGTGAGCAGTGTTTGTACAGTTTGGGGCTTAATTTGTGAGTTGTCAAACAGTATTATCAGTCATACAGTTTCTCCTAAAAAATGTCTTTCACTCTCCTACTTAGGCTGTGAGCGTAGCAAAGGAAATCTGAATTTACAGCAGGCGTTGGCCGCTGACATCCAGGAGCAGCGCGAGGAAAGGGCCCCACGCATAGTTCACTGTGTAGATTTTCACTTGTCTTTGTGTAAGCTGATGCACATGTCAGCACTGTCCTTCACACTAATATCAGAAATTCTTTAGGCTAAATTTGTCAAAAGAATAAACCTCCAACTTCTGCAGAATAATGTAGATGAGGTGTCCCCCATTTGTGGGAAAGAGCCTGAGAAATAAAGTAAGTGTCGTCCAATTTAATGTATGTTTATTTCATCCCTATATTCCGTGGAACCTGGTGCTCCAACATTCGGTATCTCAAAAGGGTTGCAGGTGAATTAGCGGCTGCTTTTCTCTTTTCCTCTTGAGACGGCTGTAATAGCTTCAATTCTGCTAAGTCCTTAGCTGATGCTTTTCTCTTATGTTTTTAAAAATGTATGAAAGTTTTCACCAACTCATATTCCTGTCCGGTTCTTTTTCTCCTTGTGGATTAACTCGTAATTCTCTATGATACTCTCATTTTGGTAACAATTTGGATGGCAGAGGAAACACGCTTTGATAGACACTTCATAAAGTTTAACAGAAATTCTATTTTTTTGTAAGATATATTTATCAGTTTGTTGTTATAGTACAATGACATAAAAACAAGAAAACCAAAAGTGGCATAAGGTCACGATATAGATGACTTATTTACATGCCAATATTGAAAACGCATACATTTTGGAGATTCGAGCATTACAATAGTATATAAAATGAAAAAAGAAATTAAGTATTTCTTTCTTATCCTTTCTTAAGAAGGTACTGCTGATTAGCAGTTCCTTATAAATTCTTCCATTAAAAAAATCTTATACCTCTAACCACTTCATATATTGTAATTTATACTGTGCTTATATTCACAGAGAGAAATAGTATAAACAGTGTTACATAACTCGCCCCTTCACAGTGTATCCTGATTGTCAAGTGAAACGTGGTGGTCTAGTTGAATTGGGCTTGGGTGCTCTGACCACAGCAGGTGACACATGACACCCTGCAGAAAATAGTCCTGTCCTAGGGGACGCTAAAGGAGCTAGCTGAGAGAAGATGCAATGAAAAGGGGTGACATCCAGGGTTCATAACGGGCATGTGTCCAAGGTCTGGGAAGTGGTGACTCAGAATCACAGTCATGATTTCCACACTGGACCTAAGGAAGGACATAGAACTCAGAGACATCATTCCTAACTGTTCCAGCTATTCCCAGAGCCATAACTGGTAGAGAACATCTCCCTCATCCACCAGCCATTCTACATTTCTCCCACCTTTCCCACTTTAGTTGATGTGGGTTGTTCGCCTTGTGGGGTGACTGAAAACTTTGTCTATGAGAGTTTGGTCCCTGCTGCCTTGGTAAGCACTTCCTTGGTGGCTACACCAATATCTGCAGTATCTTCCAGAGTGAGAGACTGCTTTTAATTCAGTATCTTTCGTGGGGGTCAGAGAATGGTTCAGGAGTTTGCATTTGGTCCTTCCTAGAATAAGGGCACTATTCCTAGTACAGGAATGAATCAGATTTATGCCAGTTTCCAGGTGGATTCAGCGACTGGGAGACTAATCTGAGTTAAACGTAAAATCAAACTGAGTTGAGCCCATGAACCTATTAGCCAGACTGTAGGATATGCTTGGGCCTTATCTCTGTAACCTGCTGTCCATAATCTCTCAATCTAGCCACAGAGATGCATAAGGAATCCAGGGTTCTTGATATCATGGTCAGCTCTGCACCCACATCTAGTAATCCTTGAATAGTCTCGGTATTCTCCTTTCCCTATTAAACAAGTTATACCAGCGCTACCAGGTCCTTTTGGGAAAGTATGAAAGGATATTTACATGTTTTTAGTGTAGAGTTTTTACCTTAAGGAAACTTAATATACCACTCAATCACTGGATTCTAGTTTTGAAAATTCACTTATTTTATTTTATTTTTGAAAATATATTTAATTCCTGACCTGGGTTAGTGACCACATTTTCTTTTTATTTCAATGATTAGGATTACTATTCTCACTAGCTGTCATCATCTTCATCATCATTAAACAAGATCTTCAATAGCTTAGCTGCAGGTTTATACACGTAGTTTTCTCTCCTTCCATCCTGACTCAACATTAACAAAAATATCTATTTCTATTGCCTATTTTCCTGAAGTAACCAGCCCTCATTCCTCGAGATGGGATTAGACTGAATCCATGATACGTAGTAATAAGATGCCTTATTGTCTTATGTTTTTATTGATGTCTAGGTCAACACAAGCTGTGAAGATGGCTTTGAAACCTCCACTTACCTATGTCATCTGAGATCATCCATTCTTGCTCAACAACTTGCTCATGGCACTTTTCATTTCTGTATTTCTTAGAAAATAAATCAGAGAGTTGAGCAAATATGTTCTAATTGTATCAAACAAACTCTGCACCTTACCCACAGGGGAGGTAATTGCAGGGTATATGTATATAAATAAACAAGTACAAAGAGAAAGATGACCACAGTGATGTGGCAGATGCAGCTGGAGTGGGCTTTCTTCCTTTTTTCGGCACTGTGGTTTCTCAAAGAATGCAAGGGAGACACATCAGTCTGACAAGCTCACTGTATGAATGGCCTTGCCAGGAGCACCAGGCTGATCTCACAGGTGTCTGAGCAGTCAAGTTTCAATAAGGGCTGCAAGTCATAGAAATGGTGACCAATCATATTGGGACCACAGAAAGGCCAACTCAGGGAGAGAAAAATGTGAGTTTGAGAATGCACGTGGGATTATTCCTAGGCCACAGCCACCACCACACCATAAGTGGCTTATGAGGGTCATGTATTCATGGCCTTAGTGACGGCCACATGGAGTCAACAGCCATGAGGGTAAGGATGAGGCACTCCAGGAAACCAATGAATGGGATGGGAAGACTCAGATCATGCATTCCCTGAAAGAACTAGAGATCTATAAATGGGCATCCATAGTCACTCTAGGGGACGAGGAAGGAGAGAGGCAGTAAAGATGGAGATAAACACAAAAGGAAGAAACACACTGGATTCCCAAGTACCTGGCTGCTCTTGATGGTAGAGATTATTAGCAAGAAAGTGGCAAACAGTGTGTTTTTCCTAACAGAATTCTGTGTCAACCCCAGGAGAATCAACTCAGGCACATTATTATTCAGCTACATGTGTTTTGTGAATGAGGAGAAGGGACAAGTGTGAAGTAGTTTATCTGCAAAAAATAAATAAATTAACCTACCACATGCTATGTGGTGTTATGGAATATTTTAAGCAAAAATAAAAACATTCCTCACTGGGGACATTCTAGTTGTGGTTCATTAATAAGTTACTTGAAACTTTTTTCTCAGATTTTCTCATGGTATAGGACTACTTCATAGGGTTATTGTGAATCTCAAGTTTACAAATGTAATATTTTCCTGTAACTTTCTTTAAATATAAGCCCTTTTTAGCTTGGACATGGTTGCAATTAATTATGCCAATTCAATGAATAGCTTTATTTCCCTTATTTTTTTCATGTTCAATAAATCTTGGGGTCCATGCTCTTCAAGGTCATGCTTTTTAATTCGTTCATCATTTAGGCCATATATTTGACTAGCCTTTGAGGTTCATGGTATAAATGCACAGTCATGCACCAACCTCACCCTATAACAATATCTTATCTCTAAAGACATATTCATAGTAAGCAACATTATATACTACATATGTATGTTGCATTTGCATTCTCTTCCAGATAGTCTATATTGAACAGAGCAGAAGGAAACATTTATTTCTCTAAATAATCTGGTGCTAACTGGAAATTCTCTTGTCATATTTAGCATGTGATGTACACTGTACTAATGAACTAATATTCAGAAATGAATATTATTTGATAGCTGGTGATACCTCAAAGATATCCATTTCTGTCTTTCTTCTTATAATTTCTCAAAAATCCCCTCTTCAAATATTCAGATGATTCCCTGAGGTGACATGTAAATGAAAGGGAGATTTTTTTATTTAACAATTCATGTTTTCACAATTCAAGCAGAGCTGACCCTTGAACATGGAGGTTCACTGTAAAGTAAAGTAAGCTAGAGAAAATGCTAAGAAAATCATAAAGAAAAGAAGATGTATTTACTATTTATTATGTAGAAGTGTATCACCATTAAGATTTTCATCCTCACAGTCTTCACACTGAGCAGGTAGAGGAGAAGGAGAAGGAAGAAGGGGTTTATCTTGCTGCCTCAAGGTTGGCAGAGGCAGAAGAAAATCTGTGTATAGTTGGACCCACACAGTTCATACCCACCTTGCTCAAGGGCCAACTGTACTTAGCATAAATATTTTAGATCTGGGGTGGGTTGGAGGGATGTCACCAGGCAGTTGGCATAGCATGTGAGATCATGGTTGTAACCTCCAGTAGAGTTTTTTATTACACAAGTATCTACATTCTCAAAAGAGAATAAAGAGTTTTTTATTATCCAAGTAATAAATGTATCTGTTTATTGAATGTAATGTGACATTCTCAAAACAGAACAAGGATTCAGAAGAGGAATGTACCTATGGTTTTAGAGCAAGGGATAATGGGTAGTGAGAACATGATTTTTCTTTCCCTTTCTTTTTTGCCTGGAAACGTTAACGATTATTCAGCTTGCAGACATCACTTATTTCAATGGAGATTTAGTTTTTCAAATGTGGCAAGAAATACGAATATCACCTTTCCTTCCAAAGGGAGGAAACGTTTTTGTCAAGATGTCATTATTGGTAGGCATGCTTCTCCTCCCACACTACAGTAAAAGTTTGATGTGTACCTGGTGTTCTTAAAATATGTGCTGTTTTCAAAAGATTTTTTATCCCAAATATTGTATTTCATTCTATTTATTTAACATACTAACATTAAACCTTTAAAAATATTGGGTTATTCATTTGTATTTCTGGTTCCTTTCTGAGGATGTGAGAATAGTTTAGTCATAAGTCATATGGAGGTATACTAAAATTATTTTGGATTAATCTATCATAATGCCTCTCAGCCTTCAAAGATGGTAAGAGATGCCTGTCAGAGGAGTGTTCTAAATTAGCATCAAGTCTGTCCATTTTTAAAAACAGCCTTCCCACAGAATATTGAAAAAATCCTTTCTGCATTCTCTAGGGAATATTTTAGGGCATAATGATCTATTAAGTAATATAGCATTCCAGACAGTACTGTTTTCTAAAGTTTCTCTTCCTATGCTAACCAGAAACTTCTTAGATATTAGAATACATTTAACTTTGGTTTGTCTATTTTCTATATAAAAACAGCAAGTTAACCCTCATACCCAGTAAACAGATACAAAGGTTTCTGGGTGGCAGGTGCCTTAGGCTCAGGTGCCAAAGGCATGAGAAAAAATAGAAATGGTTGGTGGGGAGGGTGATGGAAAACAGGAAGAAGAAAAATTAGTGTCTTTGTTAAAAGAGGAAATGAAACACCTGCTAACAATTCTGCTCCAACCTAGTACTCTAAGTCACTACTCCCTGCACTAGATGAGTAACTTTTCTGTAGTATCTTGAAACCAAAAATTCTAAACTATGAGATGCAGACATCTTCCAAGGATCCCCAAATTTATGGTAAGTGGTCAATGGACTATTATACATACTAAGTATTGAATCTAACATTTTTCAAATTTATTTCTATTTGTATTATTAAATTGTGTTTATAAAAAGACACTTTTTTTGAGACAGAGTCTTACTATGCCATCCTCGGTAGAGTGCTGTGGTGTCCCAGCTCACAGCAACCTCAAACTCTTGGGCTTAAGTGATTCTCTTGCCTCAGCCTCCCAAGTAGCTGGGACTACATGCACCCGCCACAGTACCAGGCCATTTTTTTGTTGCAGTTGTCATTGTTATTTAGCTGGCCCAAGCCAGGTTTGAATCCACCAGCTTTAGTGTATGTGGCTAATGCTGTAACCACTGTGCTATGGGAGCTAAATCTCTAAAAAGATACTTATTAAGGAGTATGTTTTTATTAAAATGATTTTATTCCACCAAATATTTATTGAATTTCTGTTACATAGTAGGCTCTGTATATATCACTTTTCATAAGTTTTCTCTTTTAATTCACAAAGCTCTTCTATGAGGCAGGTAGTGAAAAAGGCATTGCATATGAAAGAAAAGTGAAATTCACAGAAATTAAATACCTTAGCTAAGTTGTGCATTTGCTAAGTTCAACACTGTGGTCTGTACTAATGACTATTTTATTTTGTGGTTTTTCCTCTTTCCATAGATTTTTCTTATACTACATTCAAAGATGTTTCTAATGACTAAGCAATGGTATTTCAAGATGAGCATCTTTGAAGTAACAGTTTAGCAATAGGACAGTGAAATTGAGGTAGCAATGTGATATATAAGTTAAAACATTTTGTAGATAGCTGGGTTTTGTGTGTGTATGTGTGTGTGTGACAGAGTCTCATTTTGTCACCCTTGGTAGAGTGCCATGGTGTCATAGCTCACAACAATCTCCAACTCGTGGGCTCAAGCGGTCGTCTTGCCTCAGTACACTGAGTAGCTGGGACTACAGTTGCCACCACACCTGGCTATTTTTTAAAGATGGGGTCTCGCTCTTGCTCAGGCTGGTCTCGAACCTATGAGCTCAGGCAGTCCACCCGCCTTGGCCTCCCACAGTGCTAGCTAGGATTACAGGCTTGAGCCACCATACTGGGCCCTAGACTGCTGGCTTTAAAGTATAAATTTCAAATTAGGGATGAAGAACTAGGTTTGAGAACCATAGCTTGTCAATAATTGTTTAAATCTTTGGGTGAGGTCACCCAAGGAAAACAATTAGAAAGTTTGGAAAGTGAACCAATAAGAAAGTGCAGGGTTATACCTAAATTTAAAAGTGTCCTTGAAGGATCTTGAGACCTATGTTCAAAGAATCATAAGTGAAATAATTAAAGAGTAGGAATACGGAAGCCAAAGCAGTAAAACCTAAGGAATGAGTATTCTCTGCATAAAACACCGTATGAATACTAACATCTACAACTCAGACACAGACAAATCTTGAAGTGATCAACATCTAGAGAAATTAAATACAGGAAAATTTTTGCCTAAGAGATAGAAATAAGGATAAAATTTCTATTTTATTCATCAAACATTTAGTAAGTTCTGTAAATAATAAACACGTATTAGGAGCAGAATCATGACTATCTTGTTCTTCACCATGTCTACCAAAGTAAAAAATTATAAACAATTTAACACCTGTATAAAATAATCAATTTTAAGCAAACGAATGAATGAACAAAACAAGTAAAATCAAATTAAAAGAGAGCCACTACTGGGACCTGATCAAACTAAAAAGCTTCTGCACAGCCAAGAATACAGTGAGTAAAGCAAGCAGACAGCCCTCAGAATGGAAGAAGATATTTGCTGGTTATGTCTCCGACAAAGGTTTAATAACCAGAATCCACAGAGGACTCAAGCATATTTGCAACAAAGAACAAGTGATCCCATCTCAGGGTGGGCAAAGGACTTGAAGAGAAACTTCTCTGAAGAAGAGAGGCACACGGCCTACAGACATTTGAAAAAAATGCTCATTATCATTAATCATCAGAGAAATGCAAATCAAAACTATATTGAGATATCATCTAACTCCAGCAAGATTAGCCCAAATCACAAAATCCCCATCCAGAGATGCTGGCATGGATGTGGAGAAAGGGGAACACTTCTACACTGCTGGTGGGAGTGCAAACTAATACATTCCTTATGGAAAGATGTTTGGAGAACACTTAGAGAACTAAAAATAGACCTGTGTTTGATCTTGCAATTCTTCTACTACGTGTATAGCCAGATGACCAAAAATCAAATCACAACAAAAATATTTGTACCAGAGTGTTTATTGCAGCCCAATTCATTGCTAAATCATGGAAGAAGCCCAAGTGTCCAATGATCCACAAATGGATCGATAAATTGTGGTATATGTATACCATGGAATATTAAAGAAAGATGGAGACTTTACCTCCTTCATGTTTACATACTCTTCTTAGCAAAGTATCTCAAGAATGGAAGAAAAAGTGTCCAATGTACTCAGCCCTACTATGAAACTAATTTATAGCTTTCATAGGAAAGCTATAACCCAATTTTAGCCCAGGAATATGGGGATGGGGGAGAGGGAGGGGAGAGAAGGGGGGAAGATTGGTGGAGGGAGGGTGATTGGTGGGACCACACCTATGGTTCATCCTACAATGGTACATGTGAATCTTTCTAAATGTAGAATGTAAATGTCTTAACACAATAACTAAGAAAATGCCATGAAGGCTATGTTAACCAGTTTGGTGAAAATATTTCAAATTGTATATAAAACCAGCACAGTGTACCCCATGACTGCATTAATGTACATAGCTATGACTTAATAAAAAAAATTAAAAGAGATCTTGAATAATAAGTTATAATGACCTTTTCAAAAAATTGCCTCTGTGACAATTTAAAAAAATAACTAAAAAATTCTTTCTGAACCACAGCAGATAAAAATGAGGTCAAGTTTTGGGACACAACAAATTCTCCTCTAGAAATTTCTTTAATTGATGAGACTTAGGACTTACAGTCAACACAGACCAGCTCGCCATGATCTTATAATTCTACTATCCCTTTCAGGCTTCCTGTGAGTAATAAGGTCACTTTGCTTAATTTGTGAGTGTGATGACTCACTGGTCTTGGGCAAGGAGAAGAAATCACTGCCCAAGTTGCAGCGTCAGGTTGAAGCGCCAGGACTCCTATTTCCTGGTGGTTGGCACAGGGATGGTCTGACTATCCTTCACTGTGGAAGTGCTCCTGGGATTGCTAATGTCTGCTTCACAACTTACATTCTGTTTCACAATTTAAAAACCCAGTATGATTTATTAGGTGATGTACAGAGGTTAAATGTCCACACCAAGGTTTCTCTAGCATGCAATGTCCTGGGACCAAGACCAATACTGAGGTGATGATAGTGAGGTGTCCTTTAGATCAGCCCTGCTTACAGATTTCTTGGAATTCCAGCCCCTGCTTCTGGCACGGGAAGTGGGGAAAAGAAAAGTGCATTCCCTGAGGTACAAGCACACTGTGGCCAACGTCTCCTTCTGACCTCAATTTCCTGGTCTCCTGGGCTGATGCAATGCTTTAATTACTCAGAATGCTTGGTGCCAAAGCCATTTCTGTGCTAATGTGCGCTGTTGTTTCAACTCCCCAGTGACAACGTCTTTCAGCAGTGGCTTCTTGACAAGAAAGTTCAGAGCCGAATCCTATTTTTGAGTTACCAAAAATGGCTCCAACTAGCATGCCCTGATTCCCTCAACACAGTAAAATAATCTCGGAGGCCGCTACATCAGTCTCCTTGCACACTGTCTCTGTCTGCAGGTCCTGGCCAGTCAAGAACTGAAACTGAGACCTGTGCCTTTCTCCACATCTAGGAGTTGATGTCTGCCTTTACCAAAACCATTTTCTGCGATTATTTTTCTCCTCTTCTTATGACACAGAGCAGGGGAACAGCCATGTCCTCACTGAAGGATTGCATGTCTCTTGGAAGTTTCCATTATTTATATTTCTGGCACCTAGGACTATCTTTTCAATGTGTAGGCAGTCAGAGTGCTAGGATTACAGGCCTGATTTCAAGACATCTTGAATCTGAAAGGGATCCAGGAGTTAAGAGCAGTAGCTACTGCCCCCAAAACAGTCTTGAACATCATCTGTTCCTGATTTTTTTTTCAAATATTTGTTTTAAGTTCTTCCTATAATTAGCAAAAATGTTCCACTTTATTGTAGCTGTCATTGTGAATGTGAAAATTTGTGTTAAATTCGGGTACTTTATAGAAGACTTTTAAATAGGGAAGGGTTCTGAAGTTCAGTTTCAGTCTTAGTGTTTAGCCCAAATATTTGTTATCAACTTTGACTTCAATATTTAAAGTGCTGAAGAGCTAAATGCCTGCATTGGTGTAGCTTCTGTCACGTTCAAACTGAGTAATCACATCATTATAAATTAGTCGTGGCCACCAGATTTGTTTGCCTTTTTCAAAGTCTCATTAACTCAGAGAAATATCATCAATTTACCAAAATGGACTTACATTTAAGGAAATAACCAATAGATTTTAAAGAATGGCTGTAAAGCTGTGTAATTTAGATAACTTCTCTGTCCCCTGAGATTAGAAGCCATTATCCATATAGCAGAAGCCACTGGGCCGGCTGTGGTCCTGAAACTCTTAATGTGCCCTAGGACCAAGGGGAAAACGAAACTGCATAAGAAGAGTGACTTTAACAATCTGTCCCACGAAAAACTGATAGTAATCACATTCACAATGATAGCTATAATAAAGTGGAACATTTTTGCTAATTATAGGAAGAACTTAAATATTTGGAAAAATAATCAGGAACAGATGATGTTCAAGACTGCTTTCAGGGCAGTAGCCACTGCTGTTAACACCTAGATCACTTTCAGATTCAAGATGTCTTGAAATCAGATCTGTAATCCTAGCATTCTGGGAGGCCAAGGCAGGTGGATTGCTTGAGCTCACAAATTAGAGACCAGCCTGAGCAAGAGCGATACACCGGCCCTGAAAATAGCACAAGCGCTGTGTTGTAGCAGGTGCCTGTAGTCCAAGCTATTCAGGAGGCTGAGGCAAAAGGATCCCTTGAGCCCAGGAGTTTGAAGTTGCTGTGAGCTATTTTGCCACAACACTTTACCCAGAGTGATAAAATGAGCCTCTGTCATACACACACACACACAAACACACAAAAAGAAAAGATTTCTTGAAATCTACTTGGAAAGTGTGAAATCCTTTACAGGACTAACAGCTAAAACCCAACACTACTTATATCATTCAGAGAAAAATAGAGACAAGTATTGTCAACCTCAAGGGAAAAGGAGGAGTTTTTTACTAAGAGAGATTACAAGTCGTTTTCTTTTAAGTGGGAAATAGTGACTCTCGTGGACAAATAAGCCAGAGCTATGATAAATGATCCGATAAATTCTCAGGACCACTTCCTAAACAGATCTTGGTACAAATCACACACCCTAATCCCTACTCAGATCAGAACCACCTGCTTCAGGGTGATTCCCACAGCTCCACACCTTGTTTGAATTGGCCTTTATGCGATTTTCCACAAGGTGGCGCCCGAGTCTTATACTACAGGCGGAGTCTCAGCTCCACGTGTAATCGATTCCTGAAGATTTTGCAGATTTGCCTGTGTCTTCAGAAAGCCTTACTGTTAATTTTAAGAGTTACGCTAATTTTTAACACCTTGTGAGCACCAGATGATCTCACTTTAAATTCCTGGCCTGGCTTTCAGGTGAGCTCTTGAAACTGGTGGAGAATCACAGTCCGTTTACTCTCACTGTTCTGTGGGACTATTTGGCCTCTTTTCCTCTCTTTTTAAAACGACAGTACCTCGGTCTTTCAGTCTCAACCAATGACCTACCTACCTTTCTACTTCACAGGGAAATCATGAACAAAATAGGATTTCTATAAACTGGTGTCACCCTCTGCCTACCTTCCAACATCTGTTTTCACGAGGTCAGCCTCCCTTTCTGGTACAGAACTCTGCTCCTCATAAACTGCCCTGCTGCTCTCCACGGCCAGTACCGCCGCTGGGGGCACCAGATCGCGTTTCCTCTCATCTGTGTAAGAGCAATGGTCTGATAATTCTCTGCCTCCCTCCTGAGCAACTTGTGCTCTCTACCGGATCATCCCCATCATCATGAAAATATCCTATTTCCCCCCCATTTAAAAAATTATCTTCTTTTAGCGTAATGTCCTTGCAGCGCATCCACGTTGTTGCAAATGACCAAATTTCCTTTTTTTTCAAACCTGCGTATTATTATGTTGTATATATGTGCCATATTCTAAATTTAAAAAAAAAATTGTTTCAGGTTAATTGAGGGTACAAAGAATTAGGTTACACTGTTTGCATTTGTTAGGTAAAGCCCCTTTTATAATTGTGTCCTGCCCCCAAGAGGTGTGCCCTACAGCATAACCTCATGCCCCTTAAGTGGGAGCGTGCTCCCCGCCTCCCTCTCCCCTCTCCTTGGTTCCTCGCTCCCCCCCCAATTGATTTGAGTTTTATTCCTCTGTGAGCGTGTATTAGATCATCTACTGGCTTCATATTGGAATTGAGGGCATTGGATTCTTGCTTCTCCGCTCTTGTATGCACCACGTTTTCTTTTTCTATATCTCCATCTGTGGACAATAAGGTTGTTTCAATATTTTGGCTATTGTAGGTAATGTTGAAATGAACGTGGGCGTGCGGATGTCTGTTTCACTTACTGATATCAATTCCTTTGAGTAAGTACTCAGAAGGGGATTGCTCAGACATCTGGCAGTTCTATTTTTAAGTTTTTGAGGAACTTTCATGGTGTTTTCCAAAGTGGCTGTAAAAATGTATGCTGAATGAATAAGCCAGGGGCAGAAAGACAAATTCTGTATGACCTCATTTATATGCGGCATCTAAAAAACTCAGACTTACAGAAGCACAGAGCAGAATGGTGGTTATCAGTGGCTGGAAAGTGGGGAGATGAGGAAAGAGAAATAGTGGTTCACTTAGGAGTAAGTTTCCATGATCTAACGCATCGCATACCGACCATAGTTAATAACAATGCATTGCATAGTTCAAAATTGTTAAATATTTTAAACATTCTCATTGCACCAAAAAAGAAGATAATTAGGTGAGGTGATGGGTATGTTAATTAGGATGGTTTAGTCTTTCCCCAGTGTATGCATATATCAAAAACATCACATTGTACCCAGAAATAAATACAATGATTATTTGTCAAGCAAAAATTTAAAAAGTCAAACTTTTCAAAAAGAAGTTAAAAATTCCTTTCTCTTAATCCCACTTATTTGACAGTTTTTTTAATTTCTATTAATTTATTTCCTTTCATAGTAAAATGCATTGGAATAATTTTACCCTTCCCAACTATTTTACTTGCCGTGTCTAATTGCTTTTCTCTCAGTCCGTGTTAAGCCTATATCGCATGATTTCATTTATGTGCGGAATCTGAACAACTCCAACTTGCAAAAGCACAGAGTAGAATGGTGGTTATCAAAGAAAGCTGGCTTTCCGATCAATATTGCAAATCACCTCCACATTGCTAAATCCGATGGTCAAGTCTCACCTATCAGTTTACTAGATCTGTTCAGCAGTATCAGAAATACTTCTTTTCTGCTTCCTGATTTGTATTATTCACTCGGTTTTCAATTCTTATTTGTGTCTTGATTTTTCTCTTACTCTTTAGTTACCTTGAGAAATCGAGGCAATGCTCCCTCCCCATTCTCCCTCCCCCTCGGCCTCTCCCCTTCCCTCTCTGCCTCTCTCCCCGGTCCCTGTCTCTCTTCCTGCTCTTGCTGTATGTGTTGTGGGCTCCCGTTTGCTTCCCATCTTGAGTAGAAGCAGCTTGAGGCCCTCATCGAGATGTGGAAGCAGGTGGCATGTTTCTTGTATAGTCTGCAGAACCATGAACCAAACTAAATTCTTGGCGCCTATAGCTCAACCGGCTAAGGCACCAGCCACGTACGCAGGTTCGAATCCCCAGCCTGGACCCGCCAAACAACAATGACGGCTGCAACCAAAAAATAGCCGGGCGTTGTGGCGGGTGCCTGTGGTCCCAGCTACTTGGGAGGTGGAGGCAAGAGACTCGCTTGAGCCCAGGAGTTGGAGGTTGCTATGAGCTGTAATGCCACGGCACTCGACCCAGGGGGACAGCTTGAGGCTCTGTCTCAAAAAAAAAAAAAAAATCAGCATTTGGCAAGCATGGTAGTAATAACAGATTGAGACGAGAAACATCAATGGATAAAATTGGCGTGAGGAATGTGTTTGCTGAGTTTCAAAGTATCTGTCCACAAAAGCCTTCTTAATTGTAAAGAGAGGAAGAACTTGATAGTGGTAGAACCTCAAAGACACCAAATCATCAGTATTAACACCACCAAATCAATATTGTGTGCCACACTATGAGATGTGACATGAAGAACACACACTCACTTCCATGATATTCCAGCCAAAAATCAATAACCTCAGCCCAGTTATAAAAACAACATTGGACAAAGCCAAGCTGAGTAATATTTTACAACATTTTTAAAGATGACCTGTAATCTTTAAAAATGTCAAAATCATGAAAGTCCTGGAAAGACTAGGAACTGCTCCAGACTGAAGGAGACCAGAGAGACATGATAACTACAAACAACATATGAGTTCGACCTGATCCCTTTGAAATAAAAAATATTATTGGAACTATTGAAAAACCCTGAATGCGATCTCTGACTGAAGGGTATAGGGGAGTTCTTTGTACTATCCTTGCAACTTTTCTGTATGTTTATGATAGTCTCAAAATAAAATATAAAATGTTTATTGTTAAAAGCTTCTTGAAGTTCTTTTTAAATGTCTACAGATTTTTTTAACTCAAAAATAAAGTCCAATAGGTAAATGACACACCGAGTGTTGGTGCAAAGGGGGAGACTGACATTAGGAAGAAAGACAAATGCTACCTTGTAGAGTTGGGATCCACCCTTTGCAAAGGAGTACTGAGTACAATGAACTCTGCATGGCTGTAGCTGCTGGCCCAGCTGAAAGTGGATCATCTTCATTGAAGCCAGAGGAGTCTCTGGCCTGGTGCTGGCTCATCACTGTAATCCTCACATTCTGGGAGGCCAAAGCGAGTGGATCACTTGAGCTCAAGAGTTCAAGACCAGCCTAAGAAATAGCAAGACCCTGTCTCTATTAAAAATAGAAAAACTAAGGCAAAAGGATTGCTTGAGCCCCAAAACTTGAGGTTGCTGTGAACTATAATGCGATGGCACTCTAGTCAGGGTGCCAGCATGAGACTGTGTCTCAAAAAAAGAAAGAAAGGAAGGAAGCAAACAAACCAGGGGACTCTAAAATCGTCGCTGTCACTATATCCAGAATCAGCTTCAGAAGTCATGGAAACTAGTCTTGTCAATTCTCTGTCACATTACGAATGACTATTAGGCACATCTGTATAATTCATGCCTCAGGTCACTAACTTTATGGGATAGTAATAGACATAATTTTAAAAGATGAGAAAGAATTGAGATTCACATAGACAGAGTCTGTGAAAGGACAGTGCTACAGGACTGACTGTCTGTGCCTCTCCCCATTGCTTGGCCCACCCTTCACCCAAGCCATCGGCCATCAGAATCTCATCTCCCAGGACAAAGCCACAGGCTATCACCACCTCTCCCAGGGTAAGGACAAGGCAGGCCATGGACTCTGTCTAATCTCGCAGCTGCCCAAGAGTCCAGGTAACACAACCCCTAAGTGTAGTGATATTAACACCCCATGGTTAAACTCTGTATGATGAAAAATGACTCAAAATGATTCCAAAGTATGGTGGCTTCACATACCCCGTCTAGAAAACATAGCCCTTGCCTGGTCATGAGGTGTGCTTAGGAAACTGTGGCGAGAGGCTTACTGTCCCATCTAATGCTTGCTGCCCCTCTTTCCGTCTTGCTTTCTTTTTGCCTCACTCTTCCTGCCAAAGGATTGCACCTCCCAATTAAGCCTTAGGATATAAACTTCAGCTCAGGCCCCACTTTCTAAAAAACTTCTGTTCAGATAGCATTTTTAAAAAAGAAAAAAGTTAACCCATTTTCTTTAAAGGACTTCTATGAAACTCTAACATTGTGAGTCTCTAAAAAGGGCAATTTGTTGGTTTGTTTTTGAGACAGAGCCTGGCTCTGTGCCCTAGGTAAAGCACTGTGGAGTCCTTACTCACAGCAACCTCAAACTCTTAGACTCAAATGATCCTTTTGCCTCAGCCTCCTGGGTAGCTAGGGCTACAGGCACCCACTATAATGTTTGACTAGCTTTTCTATTTTAAGTAGAGATAGGATCTCACTCTTACTCAGGTTGGTCTCAAACTCCTGAGCTCAAGTAATCCACCTGCCTCAGCCTCCCAGAGTGCTATGATTACAAGTGTGAGCCACTGCACCCGGCCAAAAAATGGCATATTGAACACATAACTCTTTTTGTAAGAATATCTTGCAGAAATGGTGCTCCAAGGAGAAAAGTACAGGGAAAGCCAATGTTGTAGATTTCCATGATAAAAAATGTCAATGGTCCACAAATTTAATCTTATCTTTCAAAATATACCATTGATAAATACATATATAAAAGCACTATTCTTGAGCCTGAGTTGTAAAATCAATATAAAATGAGACACTTCTAGGGCTTCAGAAGATATGAAAATGGTTCATAAATTGCACTTACATGATATATTTGCAAAAATAGTAACATATAAATTCCTACTATGTGCCAGACAAAACGTCTAAGCCTTTACTTACCACCTCAAAGGATACATGGTTGTCATCCCATCATACTGATAAGGACACTGCAGCCAAACACTAGTTTCCTCGAAAACAGAGAATGAGTTGAAGGCTACATCCTAAGGCATAGACTAAGGCACATAGGTTTATATCCTGCCCAAGATGATACAGCTAGGGAGTCATCAGCTCAGGATTTGAACCCAGAACCTGCATTCTTAACCCCAGCATTAGCGTCTCTACGTGATGACCAGTTCATAAACGACACTTGCCCCTAACAAAGACACAAAACATGATGGGGGGATTTGTTCCCACTCAGCTCAATACAGTACAAACAAATCAGGCTGTTGAAAGAATTCCCAAGCTTTGAAAAGAGAGTCTTCTTTTGATGCTCCAAATTATGACTGCCCATAACTTGACTAGCTCTGCCCACATGGCACACCGGCCCTGAGGAGAGACATCCTGCTATGTAGGTTTTGCTCTGCAGTGGCGCCTCTCTAGGTCCCTGCCTGTCATGTGGCTCCCTGCAGCTGGAGATTCCTGCCAATTGCTCATAAATCTCATATGCCTTCATGTATTGAACAGGGATTGAACAGGGAGCCAGATAAGGGGGGCAGGGAGAGGGAACAGTGGAGAAAGGAGCAGAAATGGGGGTGTATGAAATCCAGCAGGTGAGAATAAAAAGATTAGTATGAGATCAGGAAAGTCTCTGAGGAGGGTGGGATGTGATTAAAAGTGAGGAGGGGAAGCAGCCATCAGAAGGTAGAAGAGCAGGGAAGCCGGGTCTGTCTCTGCAAATTAGGGGCCTCTGCCCCTGGGTTCATCTTCTAGGGCTACCATAACAAAACACCACAGACTGGGTGACTTAAGTCCCAGGAATTTGCTTGGTTTCTCCTGAGGCCTCTCTCCCTGCCTTGCAGATGGCCAGTATCTTGCCACATCCTCACATGGTCTTTTTTCTGTGCACAGGCATCCCTAACACCCCCTCCTCTCTTTATGCAGACACCAGTCCTACTACATTATGGCCCCACCCTTAGGACTTCCTTTAATTACCTCCTTAATGGCCCTATCTCCAAATACAGTCACATCAGGGGTTAGGGCTCTGACATGTGACTTTCAGGAAGGCAATGCAGTTCTTACAAAGCAAAAACGTGTTGTTCTTACAAGTATCATGAGCACACAACAGGAGAAAACACCAGGGTGCAGTCCAGGGAGTCACTGCCTACCTATTTCTTCCTCTCATTATTTTTAACACTAATGTAACTTATTTATAATGTAAGCACATTGTTCTAGAGAGGAGTTGGAACTGATACAATTTCAGAAAATTTATATACTACCCTAACTATAATACAAAGGGTAAATGAAATTAATGTATAATAAAATAATTTGTACTTCAATATGTTAATGCAGGACTAAAGTAGAAGAAAAATAATGAAATAGCCTAATGCATGCATCCACTCAAACTGAACGCTTGCACTTGAGAAAATAAGATCAGAAGCTACTCTGTGTAAGTACAAGAAAATGAAAGAAGAGAGATGCTATTTTGGTGGCTACTCAAATTTATTATGATACACACTAACTCTGGCAACTTCAGATCTAGGGACCAGAACAAAGAAAAAGGAGGACCCTACCTGGAAGATCAAGACTACTGGGAAACAGGGAGATTTTTGTGATTTAGGGAAATTCTACACATTACAGGACATCCTGCATCCTTGGGCTCCCAGTGAGAACCACCAACCTGAAAGTCTTTGCCCAGAAATAAGCTACCCTTTTGAATTTTTGGTGTATATGCACTTTGACCATCATGGAAATTAGATTCACAAGCAAGATTTCAGAACTCTCTTTTTGTGAAGAAGTTAGCGGTTATGGCTAAGTTTTTACAACAAATAGAAACTGAAAAGCCAGCGTTTATGTGTTAGCAACTATGCGATCATCTATAAAACCAAAATGTAGGTTAATAGTCTCATTTATTTATTAAATGCAAAAGATTAAGTTTCTGCCCCAGAAATTCAGGGTTTGAACATTATGCTTCAAATAAGTGAGTCATCCCTGTCATTAGATCCCTTGCAATTTGGACTTTTATGCTAACATTCTGGAATGTTCAGAATATTGGAATCAGAATTCTCACATGGGAGAAATCTAAGAATGGGAAAGAAAATGAATACACTGAGCCCTAATTATGTGGCACTCCTAAATGCTTTATATATGGTACCTAATTTAATCCTGACTATAGCCCTATCCTGTGGGCACTATTATCATTGTCATCTTACAGATGACGAACCTGAGGGCTTAGTAAGGTTCAGTAACTTGTCCGAGTAAAACAGTCACTTTGTGGCAGAGCCAAGTTCTAGGTTCTCGCCTGTGGACTTAAGAGCCAACAGTAACACCAGCCATCACATTGCCACTAAGAAGTCAAAGAGAAGAGAAGCTGAGTTTTTTTATGTCCCATTGTAATGCCATCTCCGGACTTGCATTTTCATTAATATTATCCTCCCAACACAGAGAGAGGGAGATATTCTCATTGCAGCATTACAGATGAGCAAATAAGCCCAGAGAGTAAGTATTTGATTGGAGTCACATAGTAAGGATGTATCTAAGATGAGATTTAAAAGCATATCATGTGCTTTTTACTACATCATTACATTAGGATTCACCAGAGAAAACAGAAACAATAGGATACTATGTATGTAGGTGTGTGTGTGTATGTAGTATCCTACATATGTATACATACGTGCATATATATATGTATTGTGTATATATATATATATATGGGATTTATTGTGGGAATTGGCCCACATAATTATGGCATCTGAAAAGTCCTTTGATATGCCACCTACAAACTGGAAAACCAGGAAAGTCGGTGATGTAATTCTATCTGAGTCCAAAGGCCTAATAACCAGGAAAGCCAATGGTGTAATTTTGAGTCCAAGGCCAAAGGCCTGAGAATCAGAAGCAGAGAGAGTCGGGAACTGGTGTCAGCCACTGGTATAAGTCCTAGAGTCAAAAGACCTGAGACTCAGGAGCTCCCAGATCCAGGGTCAAGAGAAGACGGATGTCCCATCCCAGCTCCAGAAGAGAGAATAAATTTGCACACCCTTCATCCACCTTTTTGTTCTGTTCAGACTCTCAATGGACTGGATGATGCCTGCCCACATCTGTGAGGATGGATTCTCCTCACTCCATCCGCAGGTTTGAATGCTAATCTCTTCCAGAAACACCCTCACAGGCATACCTAGAAATAATGTTTTAACAGCTATCTGGGCATCCTTTAACCCAGGTAAATTGAAACCTAAATTTAACTTTCACAATCATGCTGCTATCTTTCCAAAAAGAAGTATCACATCCATGGTCCCTAACTAACCAGAAAATTTCTCAGGCCCTTTCCCATATCTGTGAGAGAGTTTAGAACAAAGAACTACAGTTGTTTCTTAGAAAATTTGTTATGGCATCTAAGATGACAAAACCATTTTATTATTCTCCAATAAAGAGACCTCTGTGTGCACAAAACTATCATTTAAATATGCTTTTTGGCTCAGATAGTCATTTGGTTCACCTTTGAGCAATATCCTTGTGTTAAATAGTAAGGAAGGCCAAGGTTTTCAAATAGCCCATGGAAGGTTTGAGTCATATTATTCCCTTTGTCAGGATCTGAATGGTCTTGATCTTCCTGCAGTTTCTTTTAACCTTTTTGAAGTGTGAAGAATATGGGGGGGGGTGTGAATTTCTGATTACTAAGTTATTTGGTATTTATCACACCCCTGTGACCCACAGTCTCTGTGTAGGCCATATGGCTTATACAAAAGACACATGCCACATTCTGTGATTTCCTAGCCAAGGTCATGCTAGTGGGACAAGATATGAAAGTTAAAGAGACTGGAACTCTCCTACACTTCTGATAAGAATATAAATGGAACAGCCACCTTAGAAATATGTTTCCTTGGCAGTGTCTTCTAAAGCCAAACACTTGTGTACCTGTGACCCAGCATTTCCACTCCTGGGTTTATCTCCAACAAAAAAGAGTGTTTTTAAACACTAAAATACTGGTATAAGACTGTCACTAGCAGCTTTATTGTAGAAGCCCAATACTGGAACCAACCCAAATGTTCATCAACAGTAGAATACGAAGTGGTAAGAAAGAAAAAACTATGAATACTCTCAACAGCAGGATAATATCACAGATATAATGTGCTTCCCTGTTGTGTCAATGACCCCACTCAAGGATCTGCAGGCGCTTCCGAT
The DNA here is from genome assembly GCA_963575145.1 of Galago senegalensis. Taxonomy (NCBI): domain Eukaryota; kingdom Metazoa; phylum Chordata; class Mammalia; order Primates; family Galagidae; genus Galago; species Galago senegalensis. Next base: position 27,280 of record CAUYTI010062781.1, read on the forward strand.
TGTCTTTCCATTGAGACATAAATGTGCTTTCACTGGCCCAGTCCCAAGATGCCAAACTTCATCTCTTGCTCCACCCCTTGGACGCCTCCCCTTTACAGCCAAGGAAATATCTCCCAAGCTAGTCTTGTTAACTTTCCTTCTTTAGAACTGAATGCACATGAATTTTATCATCAACTCCAATACTTACTCTTTGTGTGACCTCAGTCTTCAGATCCTCCTCTAAAATACAGATAAAACTTCCTACCACATGGTAAATTAACAGAGAAGACGAAATCTGCAAAGATGCATGGGAAACACATAGCACGGTGCCAGGCTATATGACGACCCCCAAATAAGCAGTTTTCTTGCCTACTTGGCTTTTCCATTCACATCTCTTCTCAGCCATTTTCCACTCTGGAATCACCACTTCCACCAACTACTCCAGAAACTCTCCTGGCAAGGCCAACCCTGTCATCAATTTTATTTCCACATAATTTGCATTATCTGTAGTCTGAACTAACCACAGAAATGTACCTTTATCTCTGAATACTTCCTTTATCGCATCATTCCTTCAGGCCCACTCTACTGTGAAGTGTGCACACAGTGAGTCCTCACTGACTGCTTGGGGGATATTCTTGAGAAGAACTGGTGAAAAGGCTGAAGTATGGTTACAACTACCTGTTAGACTGACTTAAAAAGAAATATTTAGACATTTTAATAAACGACCTACACTTTGGTAACTATTAGTCATGCTTACCCAAGCAACTCAAGAGTAAAGAAAATATCCTTTTCACTAAATTACAAGAGTAAAGATCTATTAGGATAATTATGCCATAACTAATGCCAGAAATAAGTGGCTATATTGCTTAATTTCATAGACACTTTCCAAAGTATATCCTGTAGCCTTGCTTTAAAAAAAATGAAGAAAGAAAGAAAGAAAAGAAAAGAGAGAAAAAAGGTATCACTATTGCTCAGATTTTACTAATCCATGAACTCCTGGGAAGAAAGCCCTACGTTTATCCTATAATGGCAACTGGCCACTTTTCCTGTGGACATAAAAGAAATTCAATTTCTCTGGACACTTTTTTCCTCTGCTACCAGTAAGCTCCAGGGACTGGTAAACTCCTGAAGGAAAACCATAAAAAAAACCCATAATCCAGAGAAAACAAAATCCAGCTAGTTAAACTATCACCAATAAGAAGCATAAACAGGAACCATTTTCAATTGCTTGGAATCAAAAGCTCAATTTTTTAAAGCTTCAAAACAAGAGTTTACTGTTTCCCGGACATCTGCAGTTGAAAAAACACAAAAACAGTTCTGGAAAGTGCTGTGGTTTACTTCATACTGAGTGGTTCCCAGGTGCAGAGGGGAATACTGGGGCAGAATAAAAAATGACATGAGCATGAACCAGAAGTTTTTCGGAGCCATATTCATATACACCTTTCTCCAAGCTGGTTGGTAGCTCTGCACAGATCAATATGGCCTGGGACATGCACTGAATGTTTGAGAACAACCTTACTATGGGGACAGTTTTGTGCAGATTTCCCTCTAACAAGCAACATGCAGATCCTTGGGGAATGCCAAGCTTAAGGTAATTTGTCATTGTCCCCACGTCTGGAGCAGCAGGCAGATGAAGAGCCTTTAAGATGGTGAGCGCCACAGCTTTAGACGCAGAACTGCCAACCAGCTGCATATGGGCCTCAGACTGTGGAACAAGCAATAAAAAGAAAAAAGCGAGAAGAGAATTGCCAACTTCTTGCAACATGGAGCCAGAACTGCTAAAGCCAAGCTGGTCATTTTTCCACCCAGCCAGGCCCGAGGTTGGCGTCTGACATCAGTGTGGAGAATGACATCAGAGAGTCTCCAGTCACCTGCCTGGCTGACAGGCTTGCTCAAGAAACGCCATGGGAGCCCACAAAGATGTAAGAGGGGAGGAGGGGAATGATGGCCATCAAAGGCCCTGGCTCTTTGTTAAGCAGACTACTATTCTGACCAACTGAATAAAGCTAATTTTATAGAATAAGATGAGGGGGGAAAGCATTTATATTTGGGGATTCACAAGGAAAAATACGACCAGCAAACACATGTTTAGGTTCCACTGCAAGCAAGAAAAATTTACTTTGGCTGCTGTTATGGAGTAAAAGTTTGTGTTCCTCTCACCCAAAATAAATTTATGTTGAAGCCCCAACCCCCAGTGTGGCTTATATTACTATTTAAGGAAGTAATTAAGGTTAAAAGAGGTCATAAGGGGGAAACCCTGATCTGATAAGATTAGCATCTATAGAAGAAGAGACACCAGCACATGCACGTACATGCTTGCTCTCATGCTTTCTCTACACACATGTAAATACATGTTTCCTGTAAACACGTGAGGCCAAAGTGACCATCGGCAAGCTAGGAAGAAAGTCCTCACAAGAAACTGACCCCTTCCAGAACCTTGATTTTGTTCTTCCAGCCCCTAGAACTTTGAGAAAATTAATTTCTGTTGTTTAAGCCACACAGTCTGTAGTTAGTCATGGCAGCCTGAGCAGATTGATGCAGCTGGCTAACTCCAGCCAACAGAAATGAGGGTTTCAAGGAAGACCAGAGGTTGTAGAACCAGCCTAGAATCAGGCAGCATCCAAGCCAGCTGCAGAGAATAAGGAATCAGGAAATGAGCACTGGTCAGTGAAATTGAAATAAGGAAATTCCAGTTATTTCTCCAGTATTTCTTTTAATTACTCATTCAAAATTCAAAGTCCCAAGAGGGTGTGACTAATTCCTAAATTTGGGCAATGTGTCCCCTTTACCCCCTAGCTATACCAGATAGGCAGAAAAACAACCTTATCCTTTTCACTCGCATGGCTTATTAACAGGATTATCACAAAACATCACAGTGGGAGAGTGTCGGGGCGCCTAAGGCAGCCATGCACAAACCCTTTCCCCTTCCTCCCCCTCTCCTCCTAAGACAAAGACACAAAGGATCTGGCTAGCCCATCCCCTGAGAAGTTCTCACCAAAAGACCCTAACTTTCCAGGCAAGCTGTGGAATTTGCCCACGCCACATAAAAGGGGTCTCTTACTGCCCCTGGAGTAAATCCATTACAAATGGGCTCATCATTCCCCTGAAATGCACATGGAGGTGAATTTCTGTGGCTTTAGATACAGAAACGGTAAATCCAGACAGCACCTGTCTCTGCAGCTAACATTCTAATGTCAGGACTACAGTGTACTTGAAAGTCCTTGATTAAAATGTTGAAGCTAAAGATGAATATTAATTACTAAGATATGCTGAAATGCGCTCGTCAGTTCCATCACATCTCAGGACCTTCTGATTGTCCAACTGAAATGTATTAAACTGCTGTGTATCATGTTTTGTTCAAGGAGTTTTATCCATGATAGCTTATTTATTCTATAAAATACTCCCTGAAGTCCAAAGGTCAACAGTGAGGAAGAGAACAGAAATACAGTAGCAGTGGTGTAGTTCCTATCCTCTATGACCTTGGAAAACAGTAAAAACTACAAACCACATAAACACAACACAACCAAAGAATAAATAAGCAACATATAAACAAGTAGGAAATCGTATTAACTAACTCATCAGTACCAATGTAGACGGGAAAGCTTTGGATTACAGTCTAGACTCAGGCAAGTAATGATTTCTCTAGGCCTTCATTTCCTCACCTGTGCAGTGAGGTCCAGAGTAAATGACCTGCAGGGGGACGCCCAGTTCAGACAGTGTCATTCAACACTTCCTAACGAGTAAACAGAGTGGTGTGGATTTAGTAAGGGAAGGTTTCTTAGAAGTGGGGCAATTTTCAACCTGTCCTCCTTCCACTCTCCACACATTTTGTTACATGAATTCAATGAAGCCTCTTTGCCCACCTGAAGGCCAAGTCCAGTGGCAGTAGTCCAGGTCAGGCCTTCCCTACTCACTGACTCCTCGGCTGCCTTCACAGGTCTACTTTTCTTTAAACCTGCTCCTCCTGATATCCCTGCAACTCTCCTCCCCTGCTTCTTTTCTTGCTTTCTGGTCTCTCTTCTTCCTCCGCCCACACTTAACACAGATGAGGGCTGAGGTCTGTCCTCGACTTTTCTCTTATTTTTTCACATGTTCTAATGATTTCATTCATACCCACAGCTTCAAATACTAACTTCACAGTCCTTCGTCTCTCTAATGGAGGTGCCTTCCCCAAGTTCCAGATCCACATTTCAACCACCTCCTGGATTACATGTTCTTAAATGTCTCAACGTCCACAAGTTCAAAACTGAGCTCAGTGGACCCCCATCCACAGCCCTACCTTTCCCCTCGGTCAGTGAAGGAGGCCACAGTCTACTCAGGCACTGGAAGTCATCAAAGCCTCTCCCCCCACGTCGGTTGTCTTCAGGTCTTATCTTTCCACCTCCAAGCTCTCTCACAAATCCAGCTCTTCCTCCTTATCCCCACTGTGCCATCTCAGCATAAAGCACCCATTGATCTCCTGATCACCTTGCCTCCCTCCTGCCCACCTGTTCCAAATACCAGAGGACTATTTAACTATGACCCCTTCCCCACTGGCTCAATACCTTTCACGTGTTGTAAAATGCTGATGGATAAAATCTGAACTCCTTTGCACCTGTCCTCATCAGAGCCTGCATCACACTGAACTGTGATGGGTACTAGGCCGAGCCCACTTCATCTTTAGATGCACAGTGCCTGACCATAGGAGCTCAAAAACCACTCGGTATTTACATGAATGAACGAACAAGTACTTCAAATTTCCTCATAAAATTTCTCTTTATACATAATTTCATTATTTTTGTTGTCTATACCTTTAATAATAACACCATCCTAAAATAAAAATATTTTCCATTTTCTTGTATCTTAGTTTAAATCAGTATAACCTCAAGTGAGCATCTAATTCAGTGGTTCTCAACTTGGGTACACTTAAGAATCTCCTAAAGAGTTTTTTGTTGTTTTTTTTTTTTAAAGCTGGTTCCCATCCAGATGATGTAATCCAAATTCAGCCTTTACATTTACTATGGCTATTTCCAACATTTACTAAAGAGATTCACATCATTCTCAATGCATACAATTGTATATATGGTTATCCTACCTGCTGTTTAAAATAGTTTCATGACGTAGAATCCTCTTTTTACTTACGAGGCACTTAAAACTCAAATTAATGTACTTGAATGGAGTTGCTCAACTAGTATATGGTGGGTCTAGGATGCTAATCCAAAGCTGTTTGCAGAGAACATGTGCTTTCCTCTGCCTGACAAGCCTCCACAAAGACAATGTAAAATGTGTCAGGAGAAGGGGGAAAGGAAAAAGAATAACACCTACGGAGACTGGATGTGAATGTGGGGAGCAACCCACAAGCCCCTCAAGTCCACGGTGGCAGGAGTGAACAGTCAATCTAAACAAGTGGTTTGAAGTTTTAAATAAAAGTGACCATTTGGCAAACACCTAAATAAGAATTGTTCCAGGCAAGAATTTTACATAACTGCTAAAATTAAAGACTGAATATACAAAGGGATAGTTACATAGCTATCCCCACAAAATGCTTATTCACAAAGGAGAAAGTGTAACATTAGCATGGAGAAGCCTCACAGAACCCACCTTAATTAAGTGAAAAAAGTTAATATCTTCAGAAGTCAGTAGTGAGAGAAATTGATATCATGCACCTCCTGATAGAACGTGCTGAGAAGGCTATGGCATCACATGTATGGCATTCTTGCAAAAATTGCACAACTTTAATAATAAGGAAACATCAGACAATTAAAGGACAATTTATAAAATAACTCGCTAATCCTCTTTAAAAAGGTCAAGATCATAGAAGACAAAGACCAAGGACTGTCCCAAGTGAAAGGAAAAAGAAGGAACTACAACTACATGCAACGTGTGGTCCTAAATTGGATAGTGGACAAGATAAAGGACATTAGTAGGACAGTTTGTGAAATTTAGATAAAGTGTATAAAGAATTGTATTATGGTAATGATAATTTCCTGCTTTTGCTTATTATATATCAATATTTGGGGAATCTAGATGAAGGGCATATAGAATTGAGTTGAATTATTTTTACTTCTTGTACATCTGAAGTTATTCTAAACTAAAAAGTTCTTTTAAAATTAAAATATTAAAATGTATGCTCTAAAGCATGAGGCTGGCTTTTATCCATGAATCTGAAGATAATTAATCCTAAGAGGAGTACCCCAGTGTAATACGCGGCATTTGCCTCTCAGAATGATTACTTTTTTTTTTTTTTTTTTTTTGAGACAGAGCCTCAAGCTGTCCCCCTGGGTAGACAGCTATAGGCGCCGAGCCAGAATGATTCCTTTTTAATAAGACTGTCATCTTGCACATATAAAAGTCACACTTGTTACATTACCAGGCTCATTTTATTATAATCCCATTTGTATTTCTTTTTCCTTAGAACTCTAGAAAATGTTTCTCACATCCTTTTCACCCACCTTGCCAGGTACCACTTGGTAAGTTAGAAGCTGAGTGATCGGCTAGGCGCCTATAGCTCAACCGGCTAAGGCGCCAGCCACGTACACCTAAGGTGGTGGGTTCGAATCCCCAGCCCAGACCCGCCAAACAACAATGACGGATGCAACCAAAAAATAGCTGGGCATTGTGGCAAGTGCCTGTGGTCCCAGCTACTTGGGAGGTAGAGGCAAAAGACTCGCTTGAGCCCAGGAGTTGGATGTTGCTGTGAGCTGTAATGCCACGGCACTCTACCCAGGGGGACAGCTTGAGGCTCTGTCTCAAAAAAAAAAAAAAAAAAAAGGAAGCTGAGTGATCCCCACAGTTCCTACAGCCAGTTAAGTAGCTGAGGTGGAGCTGGAAACAGGTGTCTGCTCCACCTTCAGGGTTCCTTCCACTAGGTACACTGCCTCGTAGATCTTCTCTTTTAGAGAGTAGCAAAGTCCTAAAGAGTCTGAGAGAGACTGGAGAAGCTGATGTGGGGGGGGGGTGAAGAATAATAGATTGAATTACTACAACGCAAGATTCATTAAAATCTCTCCCTAAAGTTAGTAAAAAGATGTTAATATTTTACATTTTGGGTGGGGGAAAAGCTAAGATATCCTTTTCCCCGAAGACTGCTAAAATAGCAGTGATAATGAGTTGACATTTGCTGAACAACTACTACTGGCAATTATTGTTCCAAGTTCTAAGGTGTAGCTCATTTAGTTTCTGAAACCACCTTATACTGTAGATACATTATTGAGTTTCACAGAGGAGGAAACCAAAATACTGAAAGTTTAAGCAACTTGCTACAATCACATTGCCGAGGGATAAAGAGAGAGCTCAGTGAAATCAAATTGGTCCAGCATCTTTTTATCCCCCCAGGATCTTTTTCTCTTGGGACGTCCAGGATGCTTTTGCCTCTCCTATAAACATTCTCAAAGCTCTGTTTCCTTCCAGAGTCCACATCCCCTTCATGACACTGTCTTCTATCACCACCGCCTCTTTTCAGATCTTGAGGAAGACTCATTGTAAACAGTGAAAGCTAGAATACCATCTTGTCAATCACACTAAACAGTGTTCACTCTGCCCGAAAGACCTCACTGAGTTCATAAAAGGGGGAGACAAGATGAAAAGACTGGGTCTCACCCTTAAGGTGTTCATTCACAATCTTTTCAAAGTTTAAAAGTTAATATTTTTCACTATACTAAGAAAAGGAAGTGATTCTCTTCTCTGTTCTTAAGGATTTAATGGAGTATGGATTTTCAAAATTTTTTTTTCCGTTTTTGGCTGGGGCTGAGTTTGAACCCACCACCTCCAGCATATGGGGCCAGTGCCCTGCTCCTTTGAGCCACAGGTGCTGCCCATGGATTTTCAAAATTTATCAGCCACAATTGTATACCAATCCTACACTTGCCAATGCTCAGAGTGACTAATTAGAGCTAGATCAGGTCAAAAATACTTCCTGTCATGTTTGTTCAAAGATGGTTCAGATTTTCAAATGAGACAGTTAATCTGATAAGCTGTCAGTGGGGCTCATCCCAAAGTAAGTAGTACCTACTCAGTCTGTTTGCATTGAACCGAGGGACCAGGAGAGACCAACACCAGCAAGCCCTCCAAGGGAGAGACAAGGGTGCAGACTCTCCCAACAATCCTCACAGGCTTTTACTGAAGTTAGGCATGAGAAAATACAGCATAGCAGGACAGCTTCAAAGAGAAGGTAGAGGTTACAAAATAAGGAGTTTATCTTTAGTTGCATAATTGACCTCGTAACACATTCTGTTTACTGCACTTCTATCTTGCCTTTTTCTTATCACTGCTAAGTACGACTTAGGGCTTAGAGTGTGTCTAGTGTGCAGTGTCTAGTGAGTACTGTTTTTAGTACTCAGGGCCAGCAGTGATGCTTGGCTGTTCCCCAGACTACTTTGTCCTTAGTGTCTAGCGCTTTCAACACTGTGCTCTATCCTACAATAAGCCATTAGACTACTTCTCTTCAACAATAGTATTTCTTCCTGTCACATGGAGAAATCATTGATGTAACATTAGTAACAACAGGAATAATGAGATTCGCATTAAGCAAACCCCCCCTCCCCCCATGACCAGCGGCAGCAAGCTCTTTCTGGGGTTGGCAAACCTGTCAACGGCCTCTAAGGAGATCAGTTTCCTACTCTTCAGAGGCTGATTAGCCGGTTTCTGACCTTTCTGGGCAGGTTTACTCCGGAAAGCCTGAACAAAGTTTGAAGGCAGAACTCCTTTTGCCTGATCCACACACACCTTGCACTACTCATTCTTCTGACATACATTAAAATTCAGGTACAATTTTTTTTATTAAATCATAGCTATGTACATTAATGCAATCATGGGGTACAATGTGCTGTTTTTATATACAATTTGAAATGTTTTCATCAACTTGTTAACATAGCCCTCATGGCATTTTCTTAGTTATTGTGTTAAGACATTTGTATTCTACACTTAGTAAATTTCACATGTACCCTTGTAAGATGCACCATAGGTGTGGTCCCACCAATTACTCTCCCTCCACCTGTCCTCTCCCATCCCCTCCCCTCCTTCTCCCCTTTCCCCTTCTTCTTGGGCTATAATTGGGTTATAGCTTTCTTATGAAAATTGGTTTCATAGTAAGACTGAGTACATTAGATACTTTTTCTTCCATTCTTGAGATACTTTGCTAAGAATAATATGTTTCAGCTCCATCCATGTAAACATGTAAGAGGTAGAGACTCCATCTTTCTTTAAGGCTGCATAATATTCCATGGTGTACATATACCACAATTTATTGATCCATTGATCCATTCATGGGTCAATGGGCACTTTCAGGTACAAATGCTAAGATGGTAAACCTTATAAGAATGGGGAAGGAATGGTAATGCTAGCATAATATTAATAATTATGACCCCACAATACCCTGATTTTATTATTATATACTATATTTACTTACATTTCATAAGTTTGAAAAAGGTTAAATAGTTAGCTTATCAGTGCTGGAAATCTTTCTTAACTTGGATGTAGGGAATAATTTGCTATGATTGGGGAGGAAAATGAGGCCACTCTGGGACTTTTAGATGAGACTCACAAATCAAAATAGCTTTTCTGACTCCTCTGTTATCATTCACTGGGCCAGGCCCAAAAGCATTCATTGTAGACAGTTTTTAGGGATAAGTCTCCACTGAACTCTGCCTGCCACATACAAATCTCTCCAAACACTACAGACCCACAGGGGATATTCTCAAGAGGTGAATGGTACCAAATACACAGATGTTGATGGTTTAATCAGCCTATAACATAACAAAGACATTCATATACACTCCCATCATAATTCCTCCTCCAGAAGGTGAAATAATTGAAATATGCTTCCAGCAAGCTATTTAAGCATACCATGTTTAGAATCTTTTTAACCTGTCTAAAATCTAGAGATGAAGTCATTTATGTTGCTGAAAAATAACACCTAAATGTTTTCATATTTTTCAAATCTCAACTAAATTTTAAATACCCCTCACTCTCCCCGCTTTCTATATATTGCTCCTTTCCGCCTCATAGCCTCTCCTATTCAGGTATCAGCTCACAAAAAGTACTTACTGCTCAAGGCATGAACCTGAAAGTTATGTGAATGTCTTTTCTCCTTCATTTCTCTAGTTTTACCTTTTTTCCTTTCCTTCCCACTCCCCCAGACTTATTATTCACATCCTAAGTCTCTGGTCTTCTCCTTCCATGGCAGAGTCAATCTGTCATAATTTATGTAGAAGCTGGTAGAATCTCAACCTATGAATCATGGCAACCAGCTGTTGTTATGTTGTCACTGACATGAATAGAAACCTTTGAGCTGGTGTCTATTTCTTATCATACAATCTCTCATAGATCCCTACAGCTTCTCAAAGGTACTTAATTGGTTCCACAGAAACCTATCGACCAAGAAATAATGAAAAAGCTAAGAAACCCTACCACACCACACCTTGCTGTTATCTGGTAACGTTGTTAGAGTTCCTCTTAAATTTCATCTGGTTTTAAAAAATGTACTGTGGTTTCAGAAAAGGTTGAAAAAGAAAGAAAAAGTTGAAAACATGTATAGTCCAGCTTTCTGATTTTATAACATGAATAGACTGAGACCCAGAAAGGGCGAAAGAATAGGATGAAAGTAAGGAAGTTCCTCAGGATCCATATAGCAAGACCATGGTGTTAAGTAAAAGTTCATAAAGATTGGAGCTGAGATGACAGATCCACAGATTTTACAATCCTGGGTTGGTGGGCATGTGATGAATGCACCTTCTCCATGGCAACCCCCAGGGGGCAGCCTGATGCTGAATTATCTTCTGTGTGGAGCCTCCACACACTCTCCAGAGCTCTGGCTTCCTGTATAACTGTGTCCAGCAAATATTCCTCTACAGTAGGGAAAAACTAAAAGTAGCCCAGATGTGAATCTGGGGACAATGGAATATTTTACAGCAATAAAAAAGGTTAAAAAAGCACTTCAGCACAAAAATAATTATCTCCAAGAAATAGTTGTATTAAAAACATAAAGCCAGGATGATATATAGTTTGTATAATGCATTAAACATCTCTAGAAAGCCATGAAGAAGTGGGATAAGTAGGTGTGAGACTTCTCATCATAAACTTCTTTGAGTCTTTTGAAGCACATGAATATCTCAACTGAAAAATAAAATTAAATAAATGTAAAAGCCCCAGTTTCAAAATCCGTCTTGGATTTTTGTTTTTATATCTGTGACTCTTTTGAAATCTATGATGTGTTTTCTCTTTACTCTCCATGGGTACCTCAATTTCCCTTCCTTGACAAAAAGAACTGTTTGTCCTTCTTCATTTGGTTTTATGATAAACTTGCTGCTGGCTTTAAGTTCAATTGCCCAGCATCCAATAAAGTCTGGTGTCCAAGTATCCAATAAATTCAGCATAAAAGATAGCTGCTTCTTGACATTGTAAAACACTGAGCTTTCATGTCTCTGATTCTGCCTGTCCCCCACTGTAAAGCTGCCAGACCCTTCCTTCAGTGCCCCATCTAAATTCATCACAGCCACACAATGGTCATGTCTGAGCCATTTTCCAGGAGCTATCATTAGGGCCAGGGGCTCCACAGCCTTCCAACACTCGGTCAGCATGAATGTATTCTCCATCCTTCAAGCTAAAACTTCCTTCTTCAGCTCATCTCAGCTCAAGAACTGAGATCTTAAAACTATGGGAATCAATCTCTCAACAAGTATTATCATAGCTAAAATCTATTGTAACTAAAATAGGTGTATTATATTCCATACTTCCTGTTCCAATAACTTTTCATGAGTGGAAGGTGGCAGGAGCGCTGGGAATCTCACCCTGCAGTGCCCCCTACTGGTCATTTTAAGAAGCGTCTAGGAGGGAATAAAGGGAATGGCAGTGACTTTCTATTAATAAATGGTGCTGAAGGAATAATCTATGCTGTAGGGTTTTGTTTTGTTTCCACATACCTTTCAAATTGGTTATCACATTGGTATATATGCTATCCCAGTTGCAAGATTCCAGAGAATGTCCGTGAGTCACATTGATGATGACCCAGCATCAATGGAAGGGTGAGACACTTCAAATTGCCAGGGAAGGGAGACAAGGTCCCATCTTGGAATAGAAGCACGGTGCCTGGAATCCTCTTAAGCGCTCCCCGCCTCATCCCCAGCCCTAGACAGGGTGGCCACCACAGTACATAACTTGGGCTTTACCTGCCAAAAACTGTATGTCAAATTCTCCTCTTGCATTCCCCCCCTCCACGAATTCTCCTTCCCTTTCAACATGCAAATAACTGTGAGAGGGTTAACTGCTTGATTTTGCATTTGCTTTAATGTGATTTCCTTGGACCAGATGGGTTTTATCCAACAACTAGTGAAGAAAACAACTCTGTTTTGGGGTGGTTGGGACTAAGGGAATTAAGCCTTCTATTAAGGAGTATGGAGCATGTACAACAGGACTCTGGGGACCCAGGAGGAGCAGAGGGACCCTGAAGGAACCTGCCTATAGTCCCAACAGGACTCTGGGGACTCAGGAGAAGCAGAGGGACCCTGAAGGAACCTGCCTATAGTCCCATCTGTCGGGCACTTTACCTTACCTTGGTGAAGCAGAATATTCAAACAGGACTGTTCCTACCTTAACATTTTGGTCATGCCCTAAAGCTGAGACAACAGATATAAAGGCCTTCCCTGCAGGACTTACTAGCAAGGTGGTAACCAAAAACACTGTTCTTCCATGAAACCCATCATCTACCTCCTGACAATGTAAAAGAAATGTAAGAATTCATTAGGAGAGCAAGAAACTAGGAAATAGTTGAGATTTTCTTTGAAGAAAGTTGTTTGTGTCCCAAGAGTCCTCCTCACCAGGAACAAGGAGAAGGTGATGCTTTCCACTCCTTATGGCTCTGCAAGAGGACAAAAGTACAAACTGACACCTGACTCATCCCTCCAGTATTAAAAAGGAGAGGCAGGCTGGAATGGCCTACCCTGTAGCAAAGAGAGAGAACAAAGGGAATAGCCAGGCTTTCCAGAGTCTGTTAGGGCAAAGATATTCACAGGTTTCTTATTAGGCAGCTATAAACCGCAAAGAAGAGAACCAGACTTTGATTATCTTAAGTGGAGCTGCTGGAAGGGAAAGGTGACCCCAATGGGGGACAGATTGCTAAGAGCCAGGGGTTGAGGAGAAAACCACAATTGTCCAGGTTCAAGAGCTGCTGCCCACATCAAGGGAAAAGCAGGTAGAAAAATTCTAAGGCCAGAGTCACTGAAAGCTCCATCTCCCCACCAAGAGCAAGCACTCACACTCTATCATCCAGCTGCCCAATGCTGACTTACTACTGTTCTTATTGCCAGGGGAGGGAGATAAGGTCCCCTCTTGGAATAGAAGCGCAGTACCTGGAATCCTCTTGTAGTAGTAATTTCTTCCCTCCTACCCCAACCATGGCAGCAGCATGAGTGGTGCAGAAGTGGAACAAGAAGATGGGGAAACAGCGGCACCAGCCATGTGCCTCCTAATCTCTGCACAGGCCTCCTGCCCAGAGAGTCTGAGCTGGTAGAAGGGACTTTACCTGGACTTTACAATCACTCTGATTATTCATTTGTTTATCATCACTCATCATCATTATAGAGAAGAGAAATACAGGCTTGGATCCCAAAGGTTCTGCTGCAGTTTTGTGGGGGTGCAGGTACGCATTTTGTGTGCCTGAAGCCTGGAGGTGGATCAAAACACAAAGTCCTGAGACCCCCACACATAACGTATCAGATTTAATCATCAGTCACAGAAAACAAGACATAGAAAGAGTAACAACTTATAGTAAAATAGCACTCTACAAAACACATTCACATACATTAGCACTTTAAATCCCATATCAATCCCATTTCAAAAATAAGAAAAATCGAGGTTCAGGGATGTAACTTGCCCCAAGATCAAGCACGATAAGTGAATTTGAACCTGGTCTACCTAACTTCAGGGTACTGACTCTGGAAACCATTTGTAGAACTCAGCTTCTAGCTTTTCTGGAGAAATTCTTGACAATTCAGTGGCTACAAAGTATAATGGACTGAATGCTTATGTCCCCCCAAAATTATATGTTGAAATCCTCACCTCCCAAATTAATGCTAGTAGTAGGTAAGATCTTTGAAAAGCAATTAAGTCCCTTATAATGGGATTACTACCCTTGTAAAGGAGACCTAAAGAGATCCCTTGTCCTTTCTGCCATGTAAAGTTACAGGAAAAAATCACTACTAAAGGCGCCCTCACCAGATACCAAATCTGCCAACACCTTGATCTTGGATGCCCCTGTTTTCTGAACTATAAACAGAACTAATTTCTGTTGTGTATAAGCTACCCTGTCTATGGTAGTTTGTCACAGCAGCATTAATGGACTAAGACACAAAGAATTTGGTACTTTATTTCCTAATTGTTGATCTATAAATGTAACCTACTAACTAAATACTAACGTCTGGCCCACCAGCCAATAAATGTCTCAGTAAAGTAGCCTAAAAATACTGATTTTCCAGGGAGGCACCTGTGACTCAAAAGAGTAGGGTGCCAGCCCCGTATACTGCAGGTGGTGGGTTCAAACCTGGCCCTAGCCAAAAAAAAAAAAAAAAAAAACTGATTTTCCAGTGCCTTCTTGAATTCCCTAAAACATTCTTCCCTTAAGCAGTGATCATCCTCAACTACTTAAAGACAATTAGAACATCTCTTTTGCCTTGTCCAGCTCTGGCCCTCTCCTTCAGTCCATCTTTTCCCATCCAGTCTCTTGACATTGCCACTGCATGGGCACGTGTGATGTCCAGCGTGCTGTGTTTGTCCATAACCCATGGAAAGCTATAGATGTTCCTCGAAGCTGAGACAGGTTATTTGAGTTCTAACAAATTCTAGCACATGTTGTTTCCATGGCACATCCATTTTAATAATTTAACATTATATGTGATTTTTAGATATTTGAGTCCGAGATACAGCTTTCCGTTCTCAAATAGCATAGCAGTTTTCATTAGATTATTGGCCAGTTCCCCTTTACTTTCTTCAAAAGGAAGGAAGGATGAATAAAAGAGGAGGAAAGAAAGTGGAAATAATCCAATGCAGTAACATAAAAGAATAAAAAATGTTTAAAGCCTGGGGTGAGAAACTTAACTCCCACCCCTTCTCCTGAGTACCAAGGTCCTTCGAAGAGAACAGCAGCGTTTCTCTTTGCATCTCACACCTTCCAGGAGACACTAGACTTTACTTCCTGGCAGCCCCTTTCTCACCCCTTTCTCTTCCCATCTCATGGCAATTGCTCCAGACACAGCCATTTAGTTAAACCAATCTTTTGAGTTCTTAACAGAGTGCTAAGATTCTCAAAGTGCTTAGGGCCAAGGTACATTTTTGCTCAAGATGGGGAACCCAGAAAATATGTTTGGAACTGTAAAAATACTGGAATGCATGAGGATCCCAGTGCATGGGGCTACAGGATTCACTGCAGTCACTCCCACCCCTGCCCCTAGGTAAGCTGACAAGGGTTCCAGTCCTGGCTTTGCCTATGACCTTGGAGCAGGGCTGGCTGGTGCTGCTGTTTCCCCACCTTCTTGTTCCACTTCCGCACCACTCATGCTGCTGCCATGGTGGGGGTAGGAGGGAAGAAATTATACTACAAGAGGATTCCAAGTACTATGCTTCTATTCCAAGAGGGGACCTTATCTCCCTCCCCTAGCAATAAGAATAGTAGTAAGTCAGCATTGGACAGGAAAGCCTGGGAAGGACCGGAGTCTGGGATGGAGGACTTGTCTGCCACACAGGAGTCCTGGGCCTGGGCATTTCCCTCCTAGAGGCACCAAGAGCAAACTCCAAACTATCTGACTTCAGAGGCTTTCACACTCTTCTCCCACTACCTCTTTTGCCCCGTCAGACCCTGGTTCCTTTTCCTCAGCCTTGGGGTTCTGCACCCTGCCCCTGTCTTCCATCCATGAGCTCCAACTCCTGCCCATAGAGATTTGGAGGTTTCTTAGCTCTTCAGCAGTTCCTGTGGTTCTCCTGCAGGTCCTGCTGTGGTCCCTCCATCAGCAAGTTCTCCCATTGCCTGGGAAGATGTCATCCTCCCGACTTTGGTCCCTTAGAATTTCGACCTGTCTTCACCTATGCCACATTGACAAAGGTGCTAGATCAGCTACTGACAAGGCATTAGCTCCTTCTCATAGTTCAAGACCCCATCGCCCACCAAGGCAAGTTCTCAGGGCATCTCATCTCCCAGTTGTTCCCAAAGCATTTCCTCTCACCCTATCTCATAATAAATTTTGCTTCTATTCCTGTCTTCAGCCCCTCCAGATTTAGAATTTACTCGCACTCTCCTAGCACTTGAACCTCAGTTCAATCCCTGTCTCAGGTCAACTCCCTGGTCCAGATTAACAGCAGGAAGAGCCAACATGGATTACCCTATTCCTACACATGACTTTTTCTATCATTCCCACTTTACAAATGCTAAAACCAGGCACAGAGAGCTTATACTACCTGCCCAATGAGAAAGTATGACTTTAGAACTCAAAATCATATTGCCTACACCAGTGGTTCTCAAACTTGAGTGGACATCAGAATCATCTATAGAGAATTAGCAGATGGCTGGAGTCAATCCCAGAGGTGCAGAGTCAATAGTCTCACAGGAGACCTTACCATTTGCATTTCTAACAAATTCCCACATGATGTTTATGCTATTGACCTGGGGGCTACACTTTGAGAACCACTCACCTACACTCTTGCTCCTATACTTTCAACTACACGTTAGAACAGAACAATTGCATTACAATCAGTAGAGACGTGGCCCATGCACCAGTATTACTTAAAAGCTCTTCAGATAATTCTAGTATGCAGCCTGATTGAGAGTCACTGAGTATAGTCTTGCTACTAAAAGCCTAATCCACTGGTCTGCCAATATCATCTAAGTCCACAAAGACCTAGTGAATAAGAACTTCCTCCAGTGAGTGATATCTCATTAAGGTTTAAGGAGCACTGATAAACACTCCACTGCCTCCCAGTTACTCTCTACCTGCTCAGTCTAATGCAAGTCATACCAAGAAATCAATACATCAGTTGGGGTTCTCCCAGAAAAATAGAACCAGCAGAGACCTTCTTAAGAGATTTATTGCAAGAAACTGACCTACAAGATTGTGGAACTGGCTGAGCAAGTCCTGAGTCCAAATGGCAGGCCATCAGGAAAGATAGACTGCCACTCTCAGGCGCAAGCTAAAGGTGCTATCCCCAGGCAGAATTTCTTCCCCTCTGAAGGAAACCTCAGACCTGCTTTGAAGAATAGAAGCAACTGATCAAACCAGACCCACTCAGAAGATAATATCACTTACTTAAATTAAAGTCAACTGATAAGGACTTTAATCACAATTACAAAATACCTGCACAGGTTGCTTTATTTAGTAACACAGACCATAGTTGGACACCTTCTCCTTTATGGTCAAAGTAAATACGGTAGAACCTCTGTATTGACTATCTCCGTACATTGACCACTGCCTTTTAAGTGGATCTAATAATCATAGACAAGACATGTACCACATGTATACATCAGCACAGCAGGCCTACTTCTTTATGTTGACCATCTCCATATGTTGACCAGTTTGTTACAGTCCTTTGGATGGCCAACTCACAGAGGTTCTACTGTAGATCAATATGTCTTTATCTAAACAATGATAAAAGAAAAAATATTGCATCAGCTGGTGACAAGGGATTAATTCCATTTCCTTCAACCTTCATCATTGAATTTCCTTTCCCTGGGTGCTCATAAATGAAACTATAAGTAGGCACAAGAATCTCCTCTTTCTATAAAAGGAGCCATCAGCTGTTTAAAGAAGGCTGCCCACTTAAGCAATTACAAATAAACACTCTAATAATACTACATACCATTTTCTAACAGCTGTGTTATTTTGAACTTGAAGGCTACTGAATAATTCTCCCTGTGAATTCTTAAAAGGCTGTATGTCTACTTAGTCTGTATCTGTATGGTTAATTATTTGAACCAAATTTGGGACTTCATAGTTTCCCTTTATTCATTTCTACAAGACACAAGCGAGGCCCAAGACACACAGTCAACATACTCCCGGTCAAGCAGAAGAGCAAAGACATGTGAGAAGTCCATTTTGTTAATTTTGGCTCATTCTTATAACCTACAAAATATTTTCTTTGCAGTATTTTTTTTTGGCCAGGGCCGGGCTTGAACCCACCACCCCCTGTATATGGGGCTGGCGCCCTACTCCTTGAGCCACAGGCATCGCCCCCTATAAAATATTTTTATTCTATCTTTAAGTGAATAATAATCCAGCTTTATCTTAAGCACAAATATAATAAGCTTATTTTATATTTTTGTCCAAATTTTTACTAATATTTTAATAGCACTTGCTGCTACTTTAGAATCAATCCTCCTTGGATTTCACAGTTTAATTACTATAGCAGGTTAAATGGTAGCCCCCCAAATGTTATGTCCATGTCCTAACTCTTAGAACCTGTGAAAACAAACATTTGGGAAAAGGTCTTTGTAGCCGTAAACAATTTAAGGATCTCAAGATGAGATCATCCCGGCTTACCTGGATGGGCCCTACATCCAATGACACATGACTTTATGAAAAACACCCAGAAAGGACACAGAGAGGCAGAGACTGGAGTTACACAGATACAAGGCTCAGGATACCCTAAGCCACCAAAAGCTGAAAGAGGCAGGGAAGGTTCTCCCCTAGATCCTTCAGAGAGAGTTTCTTCCTACAGATACCTTGATTGCCGACTTCTGGCCTCCAGAACCTATGGGGAGATAAATTTCTGTTGTTTTAAGCCACCAAGTTTATGGTCATTTGTTAGGAAAGCCACAGGAAACTAATACCATGTGTTTAACCACCCGCTGTTGTGTGACACTTTGTACATAGTAGGAGTTGCAGTGTGATAGGATCAGTCAAAGGCAGACCCCAGGAACACATTTTAAAGGGTATGAAGACAGAAATATAAGTGACTACCCTCAGGTACCTTACAGAGAACCCTGTGGGGAGAAGTGCTAGGGAATGGTGAATAGTCAGGTTCAAGAGGAGATGTGGGCAAGGCAAGAGTGTGGGCTAGATTTGATCCAAGGGGCAGCCTTAGGCCTTGGATTAAATTGGGAGTTTTTTAATGGTTAAATTAAAGAAAAGGAAATACTGCACAGCATGAATAAGAATGTGGTTAGGCAGGGATGGTTTCTAAAAGAAGACTGTTTCAAGAGTCGACATTAGTCTAAGTCTGTGCCAGAGAAGAATTGGCAGGAATTAACATATTAGAGAATTTCAAGATGAGAACCCAATGTCGAACCTCAGAGCAGGAAAAAGATAATGTCTCTGTCCAAACTGGGAATACTGGACAGAAAAGTTGGTTTGAATGGCAGTTTAGTGCCCATTTGAACAGTTGATGCCTGCACCATTTTGGCATAGAAACAAAGTGCCTCGATTTTCAGTAGCAGTGAGGAGTCAGGAATCTATCTCAGGAGTCACAGAAAATCTCTGCCCCTTTGCTTACAGAATTTTCTATCCTGGCCTTCCCACCCTCTCTCATGCCTTCCACCTTTCATCTGCAGGTCTCCCTATGCAACTAGCAGTCACTGCCACTAGGCCACTCAATAGCTGTGAAGTAACTCTAGTCCAGTCATGAAAACAAGCTTTGACCCATGTGGACAGCCACTCAAAGTGCAGCTTCTTAATAAGAATCCATACAGCAGGTACAATGAAACTCAAAACAGGTGAGCCGCAATTTGCTCCACCTCTCTGCTACTGAGATTCTTCATAGG
Source organism: Galago senegalensis (assembly GCA_963575145.1). Lineage (NCBI taxonomy): Eukaryota > Metazoa > Chordata > Mammalia > Primates > Galagidae > Galago > Galago senegalensis. Next base: position 46,973 of record CAUYTI010062781.1, read on the forward strand.
AACTTACAATTGTGAGGAGGGGGGATATGAATGTCACTGAACTGGTAGATGTTTTAGCCCAATGAAATGAAGAGATTAAAAAGAAATAGGTTCAGCTTGGCACCCGTAGCACAGTGGTTATGGTGCCAGCCACATACAGAGGGCCTGGGCCAGCTAAACAACAATGCCAACTGAAACAAAAAAATGGCCGGGTGTGGTGGCAGGCACCTGTAGTCCCAGCTACTTGAGAGGATAAGGCAAGAGAATTGCTTGAGCTCAGGAGTTTAAGGTTGCAACACTACAGCATTTTACCCAGGGTGACAGGACGAGATTCTGTCTCAAAAAAAAAAAAAAAAAGAAGAAGAAGAAGAAACAGGTTCTTAGGCCAAGAAGGGAGGGGGCAGGTATGGTAGTACCCATAGATATTTGTTGAATACATTTATTCTAGGCTAACCAATGTTTAAGTACAATTTTATTAAAAGCACATAGTATATTATGGGCAATAATCCATTAAAATATCATAAAAATCCAGTGAAAGTTCTAAGATTAAATCAGATGCAAAATCAAAGTCATTAGCTGGACCTTAGAAATGAAAATAATGAAACCTAAACATCTGGACCCTCATATAAATCTGAAATTTTAAAAAAAGTCATTTGCTAGGACAGAACTCTACAAGGTTGGGGAGACACATTTGCTGAGAGTCTAATTACTAAGAATCAAGATATAATGGCATAAATCATTTTAGGAATGTTTGTTGGGTACCTCCTGTGCACTAAACCCTGTTCTGGGCACTGGATAGTGGCCAAGAAAATAGACCAATTCCCCACCCATTTAGGTGGCTTACCTGAAAACAGGAGCAACGTAACCTCCCAATCCAGCCAAAAAGACCCAGGTATTGTTAAGTCTTAGAGGTTAGCAGGATATAATCACACAAAAATTTTAATGAAATTATAAGAATAAAAAACAAATTCTAACCTCCTCAATTGTAGCAGCATGAACTAGTAGTTCTTTCAGGAATGAATTTTTCCTTTACAAAAAAATTCAAGAATCTTTGTGGTGATGGACGTTTCTCTATCTCGATTGTGATGGTGGTTACACAAATCCATACATGATAACATTTCATGGAACTATTAGCACACAAATAAATGCATATAAAACTGGTGACATCTAAAAAAGGGCTGTGGATTGCACTAATATCAGTTCCCTGGACTGGTATCATACTCCAGTTAGGTAAGCTATTACCACTTGGGGAAACTAGGTGATGGGGACACCGCTCTGGACTATTTGTGCAACTATGTATGAAACGATGGTTATTTCAAAACAAAAATATTTGTTAAAAAGAATTTGAGAGTCAGGAGTGTTATTGTGACCCTGTTACACTCTGAACAGAAGACAGTCTGACTCTAGCACCACTGTCAGAGTTCTAGGAACATCCCTAGAGGTAAGAAGGGTAATCCATCAGCTTCTTCAATACTCTAGAAACCAAGCCGCCTCTCAGTACCTGCTTTAACTATCCCCAGGATGCCCACACAGGAGGCACATGTAAAAAGCTACAGCAAACACTGGACTCTCCAGATGCCCTCCATGTAGCCTGCTTGGGACCTCCTGTGTCACAGATGGTTCTCAGTTCTCTTGGCTTCTCACATTGGCTCCCTCATTACTTGCTGCCCTAGTGGACTTGATAATAGTGCCCTGAATTCCTGGTACTGACTTGAGACTCCATGGGGAAAGACTTAAGCATCACCCCTGAGTACCAAATACTGATATGTCTCCAAAAATCAGGCTAAGGACATGTGATCTGGAGCCCAGAGGCCCCAGAGGTAACCCTGGTCTTCTATCCATCCAATCCAATGAATATTTCTTACTGTCTTTGTTCTGACTGTATGCTTATCTAGCAAAAATTGATCCATGATCTGAGTTCCAAGAAGATTTGCTCATCAGGAGAAAGCAGCCAGAGAAAATAACTAATGTTCATTATCCTGGTTATTACATCTCTTGTGGTAAATGAATGCATTTCCACTATGGCTTCAGCATGAGTTACGTCAGTTTCTAAGTGGAGTGTAATGGTTATGATTCAGAAGCTGCCTAGGTTTAAATCTTCTCTCTACCCACACCAGCTCTGGAAGCTTGGGTACTATCACTTACTTACTATGGGACCTCAGGCAAAAAAACCATCTCTTTGAGGCACTTTCTGTTTCCTCATCTGTAAAGTGGGGTAATAATAGAACCCTTCCTCAGAGGGCTATTGAAAGCATTCAATAAAGTAATATAGCTGAAACACTTGGAGTAGCCCATACACGCAATAAAAATTATATGGTAGTTATTATTGCTGCCTGGAAATTAATAAAATAAATTTTGAAGTCTGTAAAGCTAAGAGGCAGGCTCATAAGAACTAAGATATCCCAAAGCACTGCCTCACTAGCAGACCCAAACTGAGAAATAAGCCAGCTTCGGAGACTTCTCTTGTTCCTTAGGCCCTATGGAATTGGTAGTTGGTCTGCTTAGTGATAAAGGACACAAACTAATGCTAAGTGTTTCCCTTCAGGATCAAAACCACCTTGTAAGAGAGGAGCAGAGAAACAACCTGGTGGTTCATAGTCATCTATTGTTCTGCTGCACTGATTCACACCTGGGATAACAAGAGTGGCAAAAACAATCCCTGTAAGAGTATTAGGTAGCTAGCAGATGATGGATGTAGTTAGGCTATTTTGGACCTATTATCTTTCCTGCTCATGCCTAGCTAGCTACCTAACAAGGGGACCTGAAAATATCTCAGGTAGCAGTACTTTGAAAACAAGTACTGCTTAGTGGCCAGCAGCAGTGCCTCATGCCTGTAATCTTACAACCCTAGGAGACTGAGGCAGGTGGACTGCCTGAGCCCAGGAGTTTGAGACCAGTCTGAGCAAGAATAAGACCCTGTCTCTAATAAAAATAGAAAAATTGACTGGCTGTAGTGGTGGGCACCTGTAGTCCCAGCTACTTGGGAAGCTGAGGCAAAGGGATTGCTTCAGCCTGAGAGGTTGAGGTTGCTGTGAGCTGTGACACCACAGCATTCTACCTAGAGCAACGGAGTGAGACACTGTCCCCTCCCCTTCAAAAAAACAAGTACTGCATACAAAGAAACACAACTAATGAACACCCTGCATGGAGTTAGGAGAAGTGAAATTATTCTAGAGTCTGTCTCTATGATAACAGATCAACCAACTAACTATTCAAATAAAGGTGACTGAAGGAACTAACAAATCAATCATTTTGTTCAATTAACTTGCCAATTTAGTGGAAAACTCAGTTAAACTTTCTGTTCAATTCAGTCAAAAGTGTTAAGCATGTTTTGCTATAGTCATAGCCTTTATCTGTAGTTCACTTGCCAAAAAATAAAAACGGCAGTTCACCAGGAAAAGATAAAGACCTAGAAACTAATACCACCATTTCATTTTGGAGGGAGGAGGGGTTGTTTGTTTGGGTTTTTTGTTTTGTTTTGTTTTGAGACAGAGTCTCATTATGTCGCCCTCAGTAGAGTGCAGTGGCATCAGAGCTCACAGCAACCACAAACTCTTGGGCTCAAGTGATCCTCTTGCCTCAGCCTCCCAAGTAGCTGGGACTACAGGCACCCACAACACCTAGCTATTTTTATTTTTTAGATAAAGTCTCACTTTGTCACCCTGGATAGAGGGCCATGGCATCATAGCTCACAGCATCCCCAAACTCTTGGGCTCAAGTGATTCTCTTGCCTCAGCCTCCCAAGTAGCTGGGACCATAGGCATTGCCACAATGCCTGGCTATTTTTTGAGACAGATCTCACTGTGGCTCAGGCTGGTCTCGAACTCCTGAGCTCAGGCAATCCACCCACCTCAGCCTCCCAAGTGCTAGGATTACAGATGTGAGCCACCATGCCTGGCCACCATTCTGTAAAATAACCAGTACAAACCGAAAATTAGATTTGTATGGAAAGAGCTTAGACAGTCAAGCTATAGCTCCTGCCAGTATACAATGGTTGCACCCAAACTGTGATTCTGGCTGTTACAAGAAAGAAAAAAGACATGCAGACAGTCCCCAAGTTACAAATATTTGCCTTTATACAACTCACACTTATGAATAAAGGGTATTATAGGTACTAAATAAATGTACCTGTTGCAACACACATACAAATTTAAGAAACAACTCACAGAACCTATCTCATTTGTAACCCAGGCAATGCCTGTACCTTAAAAGCATGTGATCACAGCACGGTTAATAAATACTAAAGTAATGGCTGAACCAGAGCAGGTGATAGCGGTAATTAGGCAGTGATAATTCCCTTAAGTCAACTGGGGAAGTGGTGCATCTATTTCTCTGGAAAGACACAGATATCTCTGAGGCCCTCTTGTTTCCCCCGACCTTGCAATATTAGGCTCTTGGAGGAGTTCCAAATGCAAAATATCCAACATCCATACTATGTACATATCTTAGAAGCTGGAAAAATAAAACCAAAGATACAATTAAAGGGATATAATTTTAAAAAATATAATTTTAAATGTGGCCTAATAAAGGTCTCCTAACTTCCCATTCATGGAAGTGTCCCTAGAATTGGGGGTGGAGGAAGGAAGGAGGGTTGGAGAATAGAGCAGGAACACAGAAGTACCAAATAACAATAGCTATTAATAATATTTGGTGGGTGCTCATACCGGGTGCCAAGCACCCCTCATCAAAGGAGTTCTTAGATTCATTTAATTCTCCAGACAATGGTGTCATCAGCTCCGTTTTGCAGATAACAAAAGTGAGATGCAAAGAGATTAAGTAACTATCCCAAGATCCACAGGGAGTAAGTGTCAGAGCTGGAATATCTTGTACAGGTAGTGTAGCATCAGAGTTTATTTACTTGAATACTACATTGTGGTGCTGGCTTCAGCAGCACACATGTGCTAAAATTGCATACTACATTATGGGTCCAAACAGAAGTACCCCCTTTAAATAATGTACCATGGGGCTAAATGTTAAGCAAAGGAATCTGTCAAGTCCCCTTCAGCTTCGAAGTATCTCCAACAACTGTTTCAGAGCAGAGGACCAGTATTTACAAGAAGGAAAGAATAGCATTTGGACCTGTGGAGCAAACCCAGTGATGGCATCTTTTTAAATTATTTTATTGTAGTAAGAATGCTTAAAATCAATAGCCAGGCATTGTGGTGGGTGCTTGTAGTCTCAGCTATCTGGGAGCTGAGGCAAGAGAATCACCCAAGCCCAAGAGTTTGAGGTTGCTGTGAGCTTTCAAACTCTGTCTCAAAGGTTTATCACATGTTGTCACATACTGCAGAATTTCCTTCTTTATCAAGGTTGGGTACTATTCCACTATGTGTATATGCTACATTTTTTTATTCATTCATATGTCAATAGATACTTAGATTGTTTTCTCTTCTTGACTATTATTAATAGTGCTAAAATAAATACTGGAGCCCTAATCTCTCTTTGAGATCCTGATTTCAACTCTTCCAGATAAATACCCAGAATTGGGATTGCTGGAGCATATGGTAGTTCTTCCTACTGTTTTTTCTTTTCTTTTCTTTTTTCTTTTTTTGAAACAGAGCCTTATTTTGTCACCCTCAATAGAATGCCATGCCATCATAGCTCACAGCAACCTCAGACTCTTGGGCTCAAGCTTCTCTTGCCTCAGCCTCCCAAGTAGCTAGGACTACAGGTGCCTGCCATAACACTCAGCTATTTTTAGAGATGGGGGTCTCACTCTGGCTCAGACTGGTCTTGAACTCATGAGCTCAGGCAATCCACCCACCTTGGCTTCCCAGAGTGTTAGGATTACAGGTGTGAACCACTGCCGCCAGCCTTCCTACTGTTTTCCTTACCATTTTGTATTCACACCTACAGTGTACATGTTTTCCAATTTCTCCATATCTTCACCAACATGTTGTCCTTTGTTTTTTGATGATACCTACTCTGACAGGTATGAGATGACATCTCACTGTGCTTTTGATTCGGACTTCCCTGATGACTAGAGACACTCAACATTTGCTAAAATACCTATTGGCCATCTGTATCTTTCCTATGTAGATCTGACTCTTAACTTATACCAAACACAAAAAGAATTAGAGACTTAAACTAATGCCCTGAAATTGTAAAAATCATAGAAGAAAACACAGGGGGAACGCTTCATAACATTGGTCTAGGCAATGATTTCATGAGTATGACACCAAAAGCAGATAACAAAAACAAAAGTTAATAAACAAGATGCAGGTGGCTGCAGGGGCACACCTGTAATCCTAGCACTCTGGGAGGCAGAAGTAGGGATATAGCTTGAGGTCAGGAGGTGGAGACCAGCCTAAGCAAAAGCAAGACTCCATCTCTCCTAAAACTAGAAAACTGAGCCAGGCCGTGTAGCTGGTGCCCATAGTCCCAGCTATTTGAGAGACTGGGGCAGCAGGATCCCTTGAACCCAGAAGTTTAAAGTTGCTGGAAGTGAGAACACAGATGTGCCAAATAACAATAGCTATTAATAGTATTTGGTGAGTGAGGCTAACACCATTGCACTGTAGCTGTTACAAAAAAAAAAAAGTGACTACATAAAACCAAAAAGCTTCTGAACAGCAAAGGAGATATCAAACGAATGAAAAGACAACCTATGAAATGGGAGAAAGTAGTTGCAAACCATATATCTGATATAAGATTAATCTCTAAAGCACATAAAGAACTACTTACAATGCAATAGTTTAAAAAAATAAAGTAACCTGTAATGTAAGTGTTCTGATTCAGACAGACTGGAGAGTAACTCAGGCTGAGGGCAGGTGTAACATGTTTTATTCAGTTTATCGCATGGAGAGTTACACAGGAGGTCAGTCCTAGCTCGTGAAGGCAGGCGAGCTACACAAGAGGCCAGCACCAGTGGAAGATCCTGTACCCCTTTATACCAGGAGAAACAATAGAGCCAAGGTGCCAAGCAGTAGTTACACAATCATGACACCACTGTGTACAGTTAGCTCCATCTAAGAAAAACATAGCAATTTCTGCTGGCACTATGGGTGAGAAAGCCCAAATTGCTTTGTCTGGCCCTACGTAACTTGACTTAAAAATGAGCTAAGGACTTGAACAGATAACTCTCCAATAACATCTTTATAAAATTGGGATGGAGGAGGAAGAAATTAGTGCTGTAGAAAAGAAAAAGAAAAGAAAAGAAAAAAAATGTCGCCATGCCTCACTCTTTTCTTCATGAGCCTTGGCACAACTCTACAGGCTGACCACATCCACCAGGTCCAATGCCTGGGAGGCATGGCAAACACTCTAAAGCAGCTGGCTGTGTGCTTACTGATCAGCAATAAAAAAGTGCTGCAGCCATTACTGCGAACTGTTAGAGAGATCCCAGCAACTGTGCACCATGGCACCCTGGCCCCAAAGCAAGGGAGGGGAGAAGAGAAGGGGCCACTGCTCCTGTTTCAGAGAGATGTGGAAGCGGGTAAAAGATGACAAAGCCTGCTGGTGCACAGAAAGGAAAACTTCTCATCACAGGAGAACTCTATCCACCCGAAAGGCAAAGTAATTATTATTAGTGAAAAGTAAACTAATTCATCTGTGAGCAGAGAATCAGCAATGGAGTACAGGTCTCACAGAATAGTCGAATCTGGACAAAGAACAGAAAATGAACTAGAATGGAAATAAGTGGAGTTATTTAGAAAAAATACATTAAAAAAAGAAGAAAATACATTTTTAAAAAATTACCAGGTGCTGTTTAAAATAACAGAATTTGAGAATGTGTTTGGCAAGAGAATTGACTGGAAAACAAGAGAGGGGTCCTCCAGCTACTCAGAGTTCCTGTTGGACCCTCTAAGGAAGGCAGGAGTGTCTTCTATCTCTTATCCCAGGGGGAGGCAGGATCACCCACACCACAGAGGTGATGGACTTACAAAGAAAAGAAGGGGAGGACAGTGAAGGTAGACCATACGTTTCTCACTGTGTTAGAAAAACTTCCACAAAACCTCACCGAACTTTCTCAAAGATGGGACATGCTGAACACGCCAGAGAAAGGTCCTGTTGGGGTGGGATCAGAGGATATTTTCCCCTTTTACTTGTAATGATTCAAACACTGATGGATGTCATACAAAAACGAGGAAGCGGGGAGCAGGGGGAGGTCCTGATGGAGCTCATGGATGCAACATATGGAACAAGTTATTGAAGAAAGTGGTTCTAATGGAGTTTGTAAAAGTTGAGGAGAGGCAGTTATGCTTCTTCTGGAGACAGAGAAGATTGAGGGTGTGGCAAAAAAATAGCAAAACGGGATTAAGATAAACCAAAACAGAGGAGAAATATTGGGCCAGATGAACTTTCACCTTCCCTGAAATGATTTATGTACTTACAAAGAGCTAGACTATACTTGATTTCAGGTTGCTGGTGAACCTGCATGAATCCAGGCAAAGCTACACTTCTACAGGCAGAGCCAAGGACAAATTATCTGGTGATGAGGTTTAGTGGCAACAACCATTACTAAGTCTTAGACTTAGCAGCAAAGAAAGAAAGAGGGAAAATAAAAAAAGAGAACCTGCATGTGTAGAAATCTGAAAGAAGTGGCTGGCCTTATGTAATACTCTAGCCTTTTATCTTTGCTCTATAAAGAATAGTTTCTCTGTTTCACTTACAACTTATGGGTATCAGACGTCTCAAGAGACTCAACTGTGACAAAGGGCCCTAGAGGACTCAATGAGATCTAATCAGTGGATTTCATAATAGCTTAGGCCAGAGAGCGTTGGAGAGAATAAAGATTATCACTCATCAGTGAGCTAAATGTCCCAGGGGAAAGTGGGACCCTGGATGCCCAGGAGATGAAATGTAAACCTAGAAATTTCACTGGGTTGCAGGTGGTGGATGAGGAGATGGAAGAAATCCAGACTACTAAACTCAAGGCCTGAGAAGCTACTAACTCCAACAGCCTTACTAAGGGTTGAGGTCCATGGAAGGATCATGAAGTCAATGTAGTAGGTTTTTCACCAAAATTTTAAAGATAGGATAGGATAGGATAGGGTAGGGTAGGGTAGGCTTTGATAGAGTAAGTTAGGACAAGATAGACTATGCAGATTACACTAGAAGGGTCCATTGCTCTGTACTGAAGATAAGTATTATTTAACAAATTGTTTCACTGGGGAGCACAATTGTTTCATTGTGCATGGTAGTGTGTGTGTGTGTGTGTGTGTGTGTGTGTGTGTGTGTGTGTACTGGGTCATTATAAGAAAAACATCTCTTACCATGACTCTGAAACATTTGAAACAACTGATAGGGAAGGCTCCAAGAGAAATATGGGAGAAAGGAAGGAAAAGTTATAAAATTCAAGAAACTGGAGTTCTTAGCAAATTCTGCAACAGGTTTAACCCCCTCCTGGAAGAACAAGAGGCCGAAGAAATGAAATCCTGTGCCCAAGGTTCTAGATTCCATGACAGTATAGAAACTGGTATCTTCATGTCAGTGAATGGCTTTTTCCCCATAAAATACAAGTTAAGCAGGTAAGGGAGGCGGAGAAGGAAAGGGAGGTGCTGCAGACAAATCTGTGAATGGTAGTGGCTTGGTACTATCTCTAAGGTGGGCAACAGATTTGTGATTAGAATTCTCCATTGTGCCACCCATCTAACTGTGAGACCTTGGGGGGTTGTTTAGTTTCCATAACACACAGGCTTTTCCTCTGTCAACTATCACCATATACTTGGAGTGGACCCTATTGAATGTTCCCAGCATCCATTTCCTCCTGCTTCTTTCGTAACAGAATCTTGACTTTGTTCATTCATCCACTGGCTCCCTGAAACTCTGGAAAAACTGACTCCATTGGCTCAGCGCCTGTGGCTCAAGCAGCTAAGGCGCCAGCCACATACACCTAAGGTGGTGGGTTCGAATCCAGCCCGGGCCCGACAAACGACAATAATGGCTGCAACCAAAAAATAGCCGGGCGCTGTGGTGGGCGCCTGTGGTCCCAGCTACTTGGGAGGCTGAGGCAGAAGACTCACTTGAGCCCAGGAGTTGGAGGTTGCTGTGAGCAGTGAAGCCATAGCACTCTACCCAGGAGGACAGTTTGAGGCTCTGTCTCAAAAAAAAAAAAAACTGACTCCATCACAGCTCCAGGAGTGGATCCTGACTAGCCTTCACAGGACTTTTATCTTGCCCAGCCAGTCACTATAGGTTACCCCATTGTGGGGTGGACACACTACTTAAACTTATTAATCAGGAGAGGAAAAGAACTTTCTTCTGTGGTTGAGTAAGATATTTTCCTTCTTATAAGCTCAATATAAATATTGAGCCACCCAGCGGCTCCTGAGAGGTCTCTTACTACGATGAGGGAAAGTAGCCTCGCATGGAGCTGATGTGGTCTCCAACCTTTTCCCACCAGGGACTAGTTTCATGGAAAACAATTTTTCCAATGGAAGATAGTTTTCCACAAAAGAAAGGGGGTTAGATTCTCATAAGGAGGGGGCAACCTAGATACCTCACATGTGCAGATCCCTCCCTCATGCTTCTATGAGAATCTAACGCTGCCACTGAGAGTGACATGGGGCAGAGCTCAGGCTATGATGTGAGCAATGGGGAGCACTGCAAATACAGACGAAGCTTCACTGGCTGGCCCCGCCACTCGCTTCCTGCTATGTGGCCTGGTTCTTAACAGGCCACAGACCAATGTGGGGACCACGGTCCTAGAAAACAGAGTAGAAAGACAGATAAAATTACCTGATTCCTCATCAACCTGCTGATTAACAACCCTGAGACCCCTGTACTTCGGGATTTAGAGTTAAAACATATTATAACATCCCTTATTTGCCTAATACAGTTCGAGTCTGATTTTCTGTTACTTGCTGATTAAATCACAATGTAGCAAGGCCAGGGTGATGATTAGATTAGATAATCTATGTAAAAATATTTTGTAAACTACAATTTATACAAATGACATCTTTTTTCAAAATCATAAAGTTTCAAATAACCTAGATAGAATAGACTTCTGGGAAAAGTTCTTGAACTGTTGTAAGCCTCATTTTCTTTCTATCGGCCTATACTTGCCCTGTCTCTTCACCTCTGAACAGGAACTGTATTCTGTGTAATACCTAGTGTTTTATCAACACTTAATAAATGCAGAATAATGTTGTGATAACTAACAAATTGTCACCAGATGTTCTGGAGGCTTTGGAACCTTCAGGTGAATCGGATCACATAAAATAGTAGTTTAATCATTATATCATCCATCTCAGTAATGATGAACCTATCTGTCTTAAAGCTGAGGCCTCAAATTAAACTGATGCTGCTGTGTTTAAAATTAACTGATCAACATGTGGTCCCTAAAGGCAGATTTGGGGAAGAGTTAACAATCAGCTTCTCTATACATCACCATCTTGAGTTATTTTGCTCAAAGACAAAGTTCAACATCTAAATCAAGATGTCAAAAAGAAAAAAAGGTGACATAAAAGAAGTTTCTCACTGAAATGAAGTTTAAGAAGAAGACAGCTACTCCTGGCAGTTGCAACAGCATTAAGTGGCCAATGAGAAGATAGGATGGCAAGGCTGTAGAGAAGAGCTAAAAGGAATTGGATCCTTGCACCTTCAGAAAATGTTCCATCCCTCCATTTGGGTTGCAACCCTGGTATAGATTAAAATCATCTGGAAAAATTTTTGATATTTGGGGCATTTTTTTATTACTCCACCCTGGACCCCACTCCAACCAATTAAATCAGAATTTGTGAGGGAGGAACTTAAACTATAGACCCTGGACCGACAGCATAAACATCACCTAAGAACTCAGAAATGAATTTAAAGCCCTACTCAAGGCCTGCTGAATCAGGATTTGCATCTCCAGGTGATTCTTGTTCCCATTAAAGTTAGAGAAATGTAAGCTGAGAGGACAAAGAAGCTATTTTTCTTCACATAACAATTCTAGGATGAACAGTCCAGAGTAGCAGGGATGCCCAACTCCACACAGGCATGCAAGTATCAAGGTTCTTTCCTTGGAGTTGCTTTGCCATCCCCTAGGATGTTGTGAGCACCTATCTAGTCAAAGCTGGATTACTATGGCATTTCAACCAGTAGCAGAAGAGGGGAGCATGAAGAGATCCTTTGTCCTGAGGCCTAAGCCCACAAGGGTCAGAGTGTTTCTGCTCTGAATTTAGTCACAGGGACACATCTAATGGAAAGGATCCTGGGAAAGGGAGTCCAGTCACATGTCCAGGAAGAAGGAGGGAATAATTTTGGTACATGAGAGAGGGCGGCCTCCATGCCAGGTCCATAGTAAGTACCCAATAAATGATAGTTATTATTATTAACCAGGATTATTAACTTCAATAACTGATAGTACTGTAAACTAAAAATAAAATTCTAGCCTTCTGCTAACTGGATGGACCAAGTGTCATTCCTAAGCATGAAACTGTACCCAGGGTATGGAAGGGCCCTACTTCAGCAATCTGCTAAGAAGGAATAACCCTTTTCTCATGAGACCTTGATAGCATCCCAGTGCTGAATCCAGATCACCAAGCCAGAGGTGCCCATGGTGAAGTCCATTCTAGGGCCTCTACTGTTCTTTCTCTCTAACAAACTTCTAGATTGGTTTATTATGTTGTTTAAGTCCTCAACTGGTTTACTTGGTTTATTGTCCAGTCCAATGCAATACATCAGTGTCTAAGGAAATTAACCCTTCCCAGGGTCAATGACGTTAATCTCTTTCCTTCCAGGGGTCTCCTTGCCCCCTTAGCATAACTGCCCAACTTCTACTCAGGACAAGTTCTACACACCAAGGACAATGGTAAGGGGGTCACCTTTGTCAAACCAAAGGCAAAAATCCTCTAATAACATTCCCCCAGGGGTAAGAGGTATCTGCAGGCCATACATTTTTACAACTAAGAGATGCACTCAAGTTATTTTTTTCCTATTATAATGAAAATATGCTGTAAGGTTGATGCTGGATATTAAAGAGGTGAGTACCATTTTTTAAAATCTCATTAGCTCTCAATAACATGTAATGTCTCTTTAAGGCAAGTATCATTATCTCTGTTTACCACTCTAAAAATGAAGAATTTAAGAGACTTCCTAGTCTCTATGACCAGAGTCAGGATTCAAAACTTATTCTAACACTTTCTGTTCACTAGTTACTTTTTAAAAACTTTTGTAAACAATTTACTTTCAAAAAAGAATCAAAAATCAAAGTATATAGTTTGAAGAATTTTCACAAACTGAACACACCCATGTAGTTAGTACCTGCAACAAAAAACAACATTTACCCTCCTAACAACAGGCTATCAAAATATATTAAGCAAAAACTGACAGAATTGAAGAGAAAAATAGTTCTATAATCTTAATTGGACATTTCAATATCCCACTTTCAGTAATGGAGAACAACCAGACAGAAGATAACTAAAGAAACTGAGGGCTTAAACAACACAATAAACCAACTAGATCTAACAGACATATAGAGAGCACCCTAGCCAATGACAGCATACACATTCTTCTCAAATACATACAGGATATTTCCTAGGCTCTACCATGTGTTAGGCCACACATTAAGTCCATATATATATATTTTTTAATATATATATTATATATATATTTATTATATTTATTTATTATATTATATAATATATTATATATTAATATTATATATAATAAATATATATTTATTTATATATATTTTTATATATTTATATATATATATATATTTTTTTTTTTTTTGCAGTATTTGGCCAGGACCAGGTTTGAACCCACCACTTCCAGTATATGGGGCTGGCGCCCTACTCCTCTGAGCCACAGGTCCTGCCCCCAATAGATTTAAAAGACAGATATCATGAAAAGTATCTTCTCCAACCACAATGGGATAAAGTTAAAAATCAATAGCAGATATAAAACTAAAAATTAACTAATTTTTGGAAATTAAACAACATACTTTTAACCAATGGATCAAGGGGAAAAAATCACAAGGAAAATTGGAAAATACTTAGGTACAAACACAAATGAAGACACAGTAATACCAAAACATGTAACACAATGAAAGCAGTGGCAAAGCAGAGATTTGTAGCTGTAAATGCTTACAGAAAAGACAAGAAAAATCTCAAATCAACACCCAAAGTTTATAAGTCAATGAACTAGAAAAAAAGAACAAAGTAAACCCAACGCTAGCAGAAGGAAGTAATAATAAGGATAAGTTAGAGATAGAAAAATCAATAAAATCAAAATTTAGTTATCTGAAAATTGATAAACCTTTAGCTAGATGGACTAATGAAAAGGAGAGAGTACTCAAATTAATAAAATCAGAAATAAAAATGGGAACATAACTACTGATTTTGCAGAAATAAAAAGGATTATAAGAAGACTATGAACGATTAAATGCCAACAAATTGGATAACCTAGACAAAAATAGAAAAATTCCTAGAAATATAAAAACAGAAATACTAATACATGAAAAAAAGAGAAAATCTGAATAGACTTATAAATAGTAAGGAGACTGAATCAGTAATCAAGAACCTCCTAACGAAGAAAAGCCCTAGACCTGAGGGCTTCACCTGTGAATTATACCAAATAAACAACAACAATTCCCCTCAAATTTTTTCAAAAAATTGAAGAGGATGGAACACTTCCTAACTCATTCTATGAGGCCAGTGTTACTCTGATACAAAAATTAGACAAAGATATTGTGAGAAAAATATAGACCAATATCCCTATCAACAATGATGCAAAAATTCTCAACAAAATACTAGCAAACTGAATTCAACCGTATACTAACAGGATAATATACTATAACCAGCAGGATTCCTAAAATGCTAGGATGGTTCAACACTGAAAAATTGATCAATGTAATATGCCACATTAACAAAATGAAAGAGAAATAACACATGATCATCTCAATAGGTTCAGAGAAAGAATTGACAAAATTTAACACTCTTTCCTGGTAAAATACTCAACAAACCAGGAATAGAAGGAAATTATCTCAATAACATAAAAGCAATAGAGAACATCATACTCAATAATGAAAAATGGAAAGTTCTTCCTCTAAGATCATGAGCAAAGTAAGGACACCCACCTTTGCCATTCCTATTTAAAACAATACTGGAGGTTCTAGCCAAAGCAATTAGGTAAGAAAAAGAAATAAAAGGCATCAAAATTGAAAGGGAAGAAATAAAATTATCTCTGTTCACAGATAATGTGATCTTTATGGAGAAAACTATAAATATTCCACAAAAATCTGTCAGAACTAACAAGTGAAGTGGCAGGATACAAATCAATATACAAAAGTCTGTTCCAGGCTCAGCAAGGCGCCAGCCACATACACCTAAGGTGGCAGGTTCGAATCCCCAGCCTGGGCCCGCCAAACAACAATGATGGCTGCAACCAAAAAATGACCAGGCGTTGTGGCGGGCGCCTGTGGTCCCAGCTACTTGGGAGGCTGAGGCAGGAGACTCGCTTGAGCCCAGGAGTTGGAGTTTGCTGTGAGCTGTGAAGCCATGGCACTCTACCCAGGGGGATAGCTTGAGGCTCTGTCTCAAAAAAAAATAAAAATAAAAATAAATAAATAAATAAATAAATAAATAAATAAAAGGTCTGTTCCATTTCTATATACTAACAAAGAACAATCTGAAAAGGAAACCACAAGACCATTCCATTTATAATAGCACGAGAAAAATAACATACTTAGGAATTAACTTAACCAAGGAGGTAAAAGATTCATACTATGAAAACTACAAAACACTGATTTTTTAAAAAACCTGAAGAATACATAAATAAATAAAGACACATCCCAGATTCATGAATTTCCAGACTTAATACCCAAAGTATTAATTGGGTTTAAGGGATTGATTCAATGCTATCCCTATCAAAATTAAAATGATTTTTTCAGAAATAGAAAAACCAATCTTAAAATTCATATGGAGTGTCAAGTGACCCCAAATAGCCAAAATAACCTCTAAATAGAAGAACAAACCTGAAGAACCTGTATTTCCTTATTACAAAATTTACTACAAAGCTACAGTATCAAAACAGTGTGGTACTAGCATCAAGACAGCCATATAGACCAATGGAATAGAACTGAGAGCTCAGGAAAAAACCCAAACAATTTTTGACAAGAGTTCCAAGGTCATTCCATAGAGAAAGAATAGTCTTTTCAATAATGATTCTGGAGAAACTGGATATCTACATACAAAAGAATGGAATTAGACCCTTACCTAACACACACAAAAATTAATTTAATGAAAAGTCATGTCAGATGGGGCTGGATTTCAATCTCATTTCCTCTATTTACTAGCTAAGGGTGGGATATACTTGAATGCATTGTTTATCTCCTTTGACTGGAAGGTACTTCATTTATTAAAAAAAAAAAACATAGGGATAGTAATTTAGTAGTTACATAGCAGGGATGTTGTGAGGGCTGAGTGGAAGGTCAAGTTGGAAGCAAGAGAATTTTGAAGCTACTGAGAAAGAGCCAAGATGGCCTCTAAGAATGAGCCCAAGAAGCAAAAACCATCCTCAGTTTTGGACTTGCCTAATTGTTTTCTCCCCAAAGCCAGGCTGCTGCTTTGCAGTAGACAGATTACTGGACCAACCAGAGAGGAGTTAGTAGTCTATTACTTTAAAACAAACCCACACACCAAAGACTTGCTTGAGCCTTGGGGAGGTGTGTAAGGTGGTGGAAGAAATAGGTGGATAAGTCAGAAGTGGGTTTTGGGGATCCCTGCTGAGGGCAGAGAGAACAAGTGATGATATTCTACTATAGATTAAGCCAAAGAAAAAGGGTATGTGTTGCCTTTCTTTCAGTTATGTTTCCTTTAAATTAAGAAAGCAACCATTTTAAAATTTCAGTTTATTGTACCATAGAAAGCTAATGCATGGTAAGCAATCAGGTATAGTAGAACTTCCACAGTTGGCCACCTCCCTATATTGACCACTTCCTTAAGTTGATTTATTTTCATAGACCAGACATGTACCACATGTACATATCAGTACAGCAGGCCTAGTTCCTTATGCTGACCACCTCCATATGTTGACCAGTTTGTCCCTTGGGTAGTCAACTTACAGAGGTTCTGCTGTATTTACTAGCCACAATTCACAGATAAGGAGACTAAAAACAAGACAGTTCAACAGCTCATCCAAGTTACAACATACTAAGAGGGCTAGAACTAAAATCAAGGCTAAGAAGACCAAGGAACTTAATGGCCTTTGGTTCTCAGAGCTTCAGTCTAACTGTACTTAGAGTATGCATATTGTTCTGGATTTCAGTCATAAACCAGTGTGTACATTCAGTGCATAACTTGAAATGCAGACTTTTAAACTTTTCCTGGCTGAGTGAACTTGTTACTATTTTCTTTCACACTCATGTCTTATCTTCTCTGTGTATACAGGATGGTTCCCAGATAATGTTAAGAAAGTACAGACAGATTGTACACACAGTGGGGAATTACAATAAATGTAGAATAATGCAAACTGTCAAGAGTATTATAAACTCATATACATTCATAGACTCTGAACTGGAAAGATCCCCCTCAGATAAGAATTCAAGAATCAATTTGTCTAGTTGAGTAAATTTGTTCTGCCAAATCTCTGTAAGTTAATTACAAAATCAAAGACAGTTAATTCCTATCCTCATCTCAGTTTGGTTTTTTTACTTTCATGAGGAGAGATGATAATAAGATAAATAATAAAAACATGTAAAATACAGTATAGCATAGTAAAATGAGCATGAATTTGCAATTACACTAAATTGCAGAACCTAGATTATAAGACAGTCAAATATTAATAACTTTACCTCTCTACCTTTCTACCTCTGTTCCCATTTGTTCTTCTATAATGATGAAATAAAATATTAATAAGTAGTAAGTATGCAATAAATCATGTTACAAATATGACAATACCTACCACAATCATTACCTTGAGGTATGCAGAGAGAGAGACCTCAATGCCAGGCTAACAAGAAAACAGAAACTGTTCCAATATAGCTCAGGCTAAGAGCACTGACCTGACTTTGGGCTTATTTGTAGAAAAAAAGTCCATCATGCTAAATCACAGTATTTAAAGGCAAGCTTGGGTCTGGTCTAGTCTGGCACTTATACCCAAAGGACTGGAACTGAAGGCCTGGGGAGGCAGCAACAATGGGCAAGCTATGGACATATTCATAGTCAAGTGGGTAACAATCTGATTCCAGACAGACTCATTCATGTTGAAACATCCCTTAGTCAGGACTAAGAGAGACAAAGGGCTGAGGTGGGAGACCAGCAGGCCAGGAATTCGTCAGGGCCCTCAAGATAGGCTGAAAAATACCCCTCCAAAAGATGTTCCCATGAAATCCTTGAAACTTATGTGACCTTATTTGAAAAAAAGAGGTGATTTTTCCTGTGACTAAGGATCTTAACAATAGCAGCTTCTCCTGAATAATCTGGGTAGGCGTCAATGCAATCATTTGAATCCTTATAAAGTAAACGCACAGGGGAGAAGATAATATGAAGATAGAGGCAATGACTGGAGTGAGGTGGCTACAAGCCAAGGAAGGCCAAGGAATTCTAATAGCCACCAGAAAGAAACTGGAAGAGGCAAGGAGCAGACTCTTTCTTAGAGCCTTTAGGAGTGTGGTCCTGCTCACACCTTGATTTCAGACTTCTGGCTTCCAGACTGAGAACAAATTTCTGTGGTTTTAAGTGATGATTTGCTATGGCAGCCCTAGGAAACTGTTATAGCCCTGGACAAGGCTTGGGGTTTTGACAAAGTTCCAGTACAAAAATAGAAATGGTGTTCAATCTAAAGGGAGAAAAGGCAGCTATCCACAGGGGTTCATGGGGAAGACAGAAATGAGGCATTTTGCTCAATAGATAGCAGACCTACGCCATTCAGTCCAATTCCAAATCTAACCAAGAAGCAAAGAGCAAAGTACTCCATTACTCAGGTGGGGTTCCTCCTGCAGGTGGAGTATCTCAGTAGCCACAACCAATATCCATCTAGGCAGGCAAATAGGAACTGACAGAGGCATCAGTGATGTTTTGGCAATAAATGGTAAATGTCTTCTAGAACCTAAAACCATGTAGTTGGATATGATGTCAGTTTCAGAAGAAAAACACAAAAGGTCACGTTGCTCCTGCTATGGAAGAAATCTGCCCACAGACCTGGCGATACCACTTAGCTGCATTTGCAGGTCAGCTCCTGGTATAAAGCTCACCATCCATTCTGGGCCTTCTATAGCCCCCATATCCTCCTAGAACAAAGACTTCACTGAGTGCTCAGGGAAACTCCTTCTTCTTCCACTACGAGCTTCTGTGACTTGAACAGATAGTCTGTGCCCACATTAGTAAGAAAAGAGAATTGCAGAAAGGAAGAACTTACTATCACTGCAGGCTTCTGACTCAGAGTCTTAAGACTCAGCCTCATTATTAGAATACAGAGGGGATTTCCTGACCTCCCTGCTGAAAATGAGTTTTAGAATGGGATTTCATTTTAGATGTTCTCAAAAGCCACACTTCATCATCCCTTCCTACCACCATTATAGGAGAAACAGATATACAAGAGTCATACCGTGTTTCCCCGAAAATAAGACACTGTCTTATATTTATTTTTCTCAAGAAGACACATTAGGGCTTATTTTCAGGGGATGTCTTACTTTTATTCAGTATAATACAACGATCTACATTGATTCAAATACAGTTAAGTGATCTTCTTTCGGAACCTGACAGGGGGAGCCGGCCTTCTTGGTGGGGCTGGCACTAGTGATGCGTAAACTCCTTTCCCCTAGTCATTGGCAGGTGCGCAATAGGATGCCCGTGACCACGGTTACCACACATGCACCAGCACAAGTGCAAATGGCTCAGAGAAAGGAGCTGTGGCAGATAAAAGGTATTCCAGGCTTCCCTACCGCTGGGCCAGAAATGCAGGGCAGAAATGCACGCCACACCCATCACTAGGTCTTATTATCAGGGTAAGGCTTATATTTAACAAATGCATAGAAATCCTGCTAAGGCTTTTTTGGGTGTAGGTCTTATTTGGGGGGAAGCACGGTAGTCCCTGTCCTTCAGAAACTTGTGTCCTCATCCATTATATCAGGTCTAGACATAATCACGATCTACAGAGCTAGGGGTGCATTAGAGTAGCATAGGCCATCAGATTTAAAGAAAGTGAGACAATAAAAGATATTCTTATTAATAATGTCAATGCAAGCATGAAAGGTTTCCACAATATGGCAAATTGATATTAAGTTTGCGTCATCAATATTATAGCCACCGGAAATAGTCTTATGCAGAATAACCGGCACGGTAATGAAATAAGACACTGCAATAAATAGTTGCAAAGAAAATCTCTGAATAATCAAAGAATTTCTAAATTACTTCACTTCTCTGGCCTTGATTGCTTCATCTATAAAAGAGATTCATACATAATCCTTACGGTCCTTTCCAGCCCCCAAACTTCCTTGGGCAGTTCGTGGTAAGGCAGATACCAACAGGTGCCTTTTCAAGGCCATAAAGATTCATTGACATGTGAAAAAGCAACTAAAAACAAATAAAGCAAATTGGTCTGCTTAAAACCCTGGTTCCTCTCTCAGAGGCAATATGGCCAGTCAAGAGGAATCAGAGTCTAATAGGCACCAAATCTCAGCCCAGGCCTGTGAAACATTCACATTCACCTCTGTCAATTTGGTTTTCACTTTGCTGTCATTGTAACGCCTGGCTGAAATTCCTACTCTGCTCCCATGTTGCACCAACTAAGCATTTTTTCTTTTTCTTGAATCAGGTTTAACTTTCTGAAGGTTAAAAATTATAAACAAAAAAATGATACAAAATAGAGGAAGAACTATAGAACTGAAGAGAACGTTTTATTGTGAAAGTCTCAAAACGAGGCTGAACTACCTACTCCTCAGAGGGTTGAGTGGTTTGAGCCATATACATTAGCACTTGCCTCCTCAGGCTGATCTGTTTGTTGGTTGCTATGTGGATGATGATAAAATATCCATTTGGGTGGGGTCAAAAACTATATTACAGTCTTAGAGCACATCTGCAAATCCTGGCTTTTTGAACAAATGACTGTAGTTCACTGGGCTTTCATGCTGTCAGAAGCTGCTTCCCAAATACCAACTTTGAACAGAGCTCTACCATATGGACACATGGGGTCAATGAAAAATGGTGTCTGAGGGGCCCCAAAGCATGAGAAGGTCTGGCAAAAAGTGACAGGTTTTATCCAAGCTGCTGAAGAGAAATGTACTGAGACTAGAAAGACTAAGGAGGTACACGCCTTCAGAACGTGTCTGTGGGTCAAAATAAACCCTAACAGATTCTTGAGAGAGCCCCTGGCGGCCGTGTTAACCTTGGCATTGTTAACATTAAGAGGCTATGCTCATTCCTGGCAGCTAACACTGGACACATTGACAGCAACCCTGTTGATGGAAGAGGAAAGAATCTGTTTTGCAGTTTAAAAAAAAAAATGTTCTCAGATTTCTGAAGCCATTTGAAATCATGCCAGAGAAACGCTTGATTTCAGCATTCTTAAGCTCTCTGCGATGATGCCGCAAGTGGTGTCCCCCACATGTGATGATGTATTTCAGAGCCAGAGTTTTCTCAAGATGTTCCAAGCCTGCAGGCTCCTGGTCCTTTTTCAAATTACCAAGATGATAGTTTCCCAGTGAGAACTGTGATTAAGTCTAAACTCTCCACAGCTGTGAGAGATGAATGTGCAAATTCCAATAAAGATTCTGTGTGTTCTGGACTGAATTTACCTATATGACATCAAGGCCTTACTCAGGGAACACTTAAAAGAACTGAAGCTGCCTCAGTGCTATTCAATTTCTTCCACAGCATCAGCTGCTTGGAGGCTTGCGACTGTTCCGGAGGATACCTCTGTTCACACCAATGTCATGGCCCAGCAGTGGGTATGTATTTAGAAGGCCTGCAAAGTGTGGGGAAGAAAGCAGGGCTGAGAAAATTAAACTTAAATATGCAGGAACTCAAAGAAGCCTCCCAATTTATTATGTGTATATCCAGGAGGATTATAAAACACCTTGTAACTGTTGACCTGGAGCTGTGGGGACAACAGAAGCAGCTGTATCACCCCCCTAACTCATTTATAATATCACCAGCAAGAACACAGGCTCAGAGCATTCTTCAGTTACTTGGAAAAGCCAACAGAGCTCTGTCTCCAAAGGGACACCTACTTGCCCTAAAATATTTAATAAAATAGATGTAAAAACACAGTGTACTAAATTATCAAATATTTTCTCAAATACTAAAAGCTGTATCAGCAAATGTAATGAAATTGATAATATCAATTATTTGAGATAAACATTAGATTTTCTATATAAAAAAGGAATACTAAGTAAATGTAGTAACACATGGCATGCCCCTTCATTGTGTTTAATAATTGTATCATTTTATGGTTTTTTTTTTTTTGAGAGTCTCACACATAATCTCACCCTCAGTGTAGTGCCGTGGCACACCACAGCTCACAGCAACCTCAAAACCCAAGTAGCTGGGAATACAGGCACTCGCCACAACGCCCAGCTAAATCTCACTCTGGCTCAGGCTGGTCTTGAACTCATGTGCTCAGGCCATCCTTCCACCTCAGCCTCCCAGAGTGCTAGGATTACAGGTGTGAGCCACCCAGCCCCACCAATAATTGTATCATTTTAAGGGACCTATTTATTCACCTTTATGAAACACTTGACATTTGGCATGCTCTCCATGACTGGGAAAGACATAGGGTACCAGGATTTACAATCTTGTCTACACTATATTAACAATTAAAGAAATAAGAAAGAAGATTAGAAAACAAAAAGAAAATACTAAGAGAATATATAACATGGTTTTGAAAAAATTATCTTCTAATATGATTTTCACAAATGGAGACTCTTCTAAAGCCGTATCTAACTTCATCTTCTACATCCACAATCCATCGTTTAGGGTCCACTGAAAAGTTCCCTGGTATCTGTAAATGTTAATTGTGCATTATCATTTTATAGTTATCACACGATCATACTCACGTGTCACACTTATTTGATATGTGGCATTTCTCCTTGTAGACTCTGAATTTGACTTTTCTCTCTCAGAAACAAAAAAGAAAGAAAGCACAACTAACATCAAGAGACCCACTAGACAGCTGAATGACCCATAAATAAAATTTTCAGACCAAACTCATCTAGATGATCTACACACGGTGTTTTAGTTAAATAAGGGTGGGACTAAGAGAAGGAGGGAACAAGTTCCAAATTTTTCTAATATTCACACAAACGAAACACACAAAATGAGAAACATTTCCTCTTTTACCTTATCACCATATCTCAATGCAAAACTTCTACATGAGATTAAACACTGGTACATGTCACCTCAGATTTCATCTTTTCTAGGGAAAAATCATATCATTAATTTAAACCTGTCAAATTGGATAGCAACTGTGCATCACTCCCCCTGGAACGTGGTTGCAAGGACAGCTTTTTGAACTGGCTTTTTCTTGTCTTTCTGCCAGAGTCCAATTCTGGGTACAATCACCTGAAAAGGCAACAAGTTGGAAAAAAAACTTTAAAAAATTGTTTAAAAATTAAGGAGTAGGGAATCATACAATATACCAAGATTCTAATAGCTGAAATAAAGCTGTAGGGAGAATAACCACAGTGGCTCTACAGGAAAGGGGAGTGTTGCCTTGCTGATAATATTCAAAGTTGGTCTGATGGCAGCCTAAGTGATATGTTAATAAATATCTCACAACCAGCACCTAGGGAGAAAAATCCTGTTTATCACATTTCCAATTTCTCTAACGTAAATACAGGCACTGTGACTGATGGCAAGCTTCCCAAGTGACATCACTGAATGAGGAAGTCAAGAAGAGAAAGTATTTCAGATACAAGAGATGTAAAAAACCTCAATGGTATAAACAGTAAAATAACTAGACTGTGATGAATTTTCAGTATTACCTTTGCTTACATAATTTAACTTTTAATAAGGGGTTGCATTTAACAACTTCCTCCCAAAATTCATGAAAACGTACAGGTGGGCTCTAGTGAGCAGCTACACCTGGCTCACAGCACCGGGTGCATGTTGCCCTTCACGGACATTAAGTAGATCTTAAACAAACAACAAACCAAATAAATGAAGCTTTAAAAAAAATCATCTGGCTCAAACTGTATCTCCAGAGCTTTCAAGGGAAACTCTTTGCTATCCCACTTTAGCACAGGCTAACGATAATAACTTACACCGGCAGCATGCTTTGTACTTTTCAAAGCAGTCCTTTTATGGCACAGTGGTACAGTCTGACCCTTCGTAGAGAATAGTAGTCCCTATTAGAACAACATTCTAATGCCTGGTGGGTGGGGAGTCCTGGGAGCTGTTTGTCAAAGAAAAAGGCGGAGAGGTGAAAGGTGACGCCCGGCCATGTATGGAAGCCAGGAAGCCGGTTGGCTGCCCCAAGGTTTCCAGTTCCCTCCAGGAAATGGCTCCATCCTGGTGCAAGAAGGTAGATGTGCAGTAATCGTATTTACTTGATCTAATTTTCTCTCTCTCTTTCTCACTCTCTGATTTGAACGCAACTCAGTTTTTTCTGATGGAGTAGAAAGGGTTGGATGAGATATGTTCTAAGAGTCCTTCAAACAGCTACAGTTACCAGAGCCATAACATTCAAATATGCTGTTAGACGGAACAGCACAGCAAGGCTTTTCTCCAGACCCAAACGTACCTGTTCTCGCAACAAGACTTGTAAAGAGTCTACATAGATTCTCAATGCCAAATTTAGTACCAGCAGTAGTCGTGGCCGAGTGGTTAAGGCGATGGACTAGAAATCCATTGGGGTCTCCCCGCGCAGGTTCGAATCCTGCCGACTACGGAAAAAGAACGTTTTCCTGCTGCAGCTATTTCTTTTTCTTTTAACGCGTTCTCACTTAATCTTCCACAGATACAAAGAATTTACGAACAGTTGGAACACGACAGGAACCGAAACGGAGGAGTGAACGAGAGAGCGAGACAGTGGGCTTGGTGCTTACAACTTGGGCCCAAAAGAGGAAAGTGAGACAAAACATGCCAGACAAGCTGGAGGACGAAAGGGAAAGCGTCGCGCGGCCACATGAAAAAGACAGGTCCGACCTCCGGCCCGGAGGGCAGCCCCGTACCGACCCCGCCTCGCGGACCCACCACGTCCTCTCGCGCAAGGCCTCGTGGGCATCTCAGGCAGAATTAGGACGGAGCGCGCATGCGCGGGGGCTGTCAGGGTGAGGCGCGCGGCGGGTCCTCGCGTCGCCCCTGGCAACCCTCCGGCGCTGTGGCTACCAGAGCAAGGGGGAAACCTTGACGATTCAAGATGGCGGAGGATTTGGACGAGCTCTTGGATGAAGTCGAGTCCAAGTTTTGCAGACCCGACCCAGTGAGACTGGACATGGTCGAGCTACCCAAAGGCTGCGGCGGCGGCACCCACAGCAGCGACCGGAACCGAACCAAGGCGAAAGACACTCTCAGGTTAATGGGCGGGAGGGTGGACTGTTCTGGTGACGCCTTGTTCCAGGCCCAAAAGCTGCCCCTTCGCCGCCGCATCCAGAAGAAACGTGCCCGCGATCTCCAGCTCCTCCCCGCGTTAGGATTTAGACCCTCAGTCCCCCAATTCTTGCGACAGCTCACCCCTGGACTCTATCCTCCAGGATTGTGGCATCGCACCTGCCAGACTCCGCCCCCGGGCAAGCCCCAGGGAGCTGGCGGTGCTGATGCCCCGCCCCGGAGAGCGGCGTCCCTAGCCAGTCTCTGGGGGGGCCAGAGCCCAGGAGGTCCCAGAGGCGGGGGAGTTGGGGGCGGGGGTGCAACTCAGGGCCCCTCTCCTTAGCCCCCAGAGCGCCGTGCTGACCTCGACCAGATTTTGCTTTTGCCTAGCCAAGCCGTTCTCATCCCCCTGTGGAGTCCCTGTCGGAGAACCTCAACCGTTGTTGAGCACCCCTACTCTTCGGGCTAGTCTTTCTGCCAATTGCTAAAGAAGAAGAAACGATTTTGTTCCGTTCTACTTTAGCTGAATTTTGTTTTAACCTCAAGGAGTTAGGATGACGTTAATCGAACTTCCTTCCTTCGATCCGGGTTAAGGGTACCAACAGATCGCCAAATTCCGTATGGAAATTTGGGGTAATTTCCGGATCAGTCTCTAGTCATTGATCCGGAAAAACTGCTCTTTACATTTGTCAGTCTTTTTTTCTCTTTATAATCATAAATAGTAGGACTCTATCCTTCACTTCATTTCCCTCCCTAAACTCCTAAAGAACCAAATGTTTGCATCAGAGTAAATATTGTCCTTCAAAGTGATGACTTGGGAGGTTCTGCATTAACTCTTGCTAGAACCTTTTAGACATTGCCTCTTGCCTATAATATTTTGGAAACGCTTGTGAAATTACACAGAGGCAGCTTTGGATCAATCCAAGTATGTTATTTTTGTCAATGTTATAGCTGCATCTTTGGTTTGGTTTTGCTTTGTTGGTGAATGTGACTTCACCAACAGAAGTATTTCCCAACTCTATCACTACCCAATTCACCAGGCTTACTTCCAATGACATTTATTTGTAAAAATTCACTTTCACAAAATAAAAGCATTGAAAAGATTCTAAAAGAGTCCAGAAACGGAATTTCTTAAAATTTGTTAAGTACCAAGTGCCATTTTAAAACGTGAATGTAGGCCAACTAGAATAACGACTTTGAATGGACTAACACTCATTTGACTGAATATTTATATAAATATCACTTTCAGGGGCGGCGCCTATGGCTCAGTGGGTTGGGCGCCTGCCCCATATACCGAGGGTGGTGGGTTCAAACCCAGCCCCGGCCAAACTGCAACAACAAAAAAAAAAGCCGGCGTGTGGCAGGCGCCTGTAGTCCCAGCTACTGGGGAGGCTGAGGCAAGAGAATTGCCTAAGCCCAGGCACTCTACCAAGGATGATAAAGTGAGACTCTAAAAAAAAAAAAAAAATTATATATATAAAATTTTCATTGACCTGCATATTATTATCATGTGTACTGGAATTCCTTATCTATCTATTAGCACATTGACCATCTTTGTCCCACAGCAGTGTTACTTTGCAGTTTTTTTATTCTTTTTATTTGCTCCTATAAGGGATGAAGAGAATCTATCAAAGAGCTTTTCTGAGCCTGTTCATCATAGAATTAGGAGACAGAGGGTAGGATGTTGTAGAGCAGGCTGCTCAAACTAAAAAGTGCTACTTATGTGGATCTTCCCCAAGTATGGGTTTTCCTGTTATTACACTCCTAGAATCCATTCATAATTCTTTTAGTACTCATTCTACCTTAATTTATTAGATTTTTTCAATACTAAATAATTTATAAAAACTACAGAGAACCAATACTGTTGCCATTTGTGCAAACATTTTTTATCAGGCCATGTAGTTGTAAATTATGCAAAAAACAACTGCAAAAGCTGTAAACCTAGTACCAAATACAGTCTCTACCAGGCATATATGATGTCATACATTAAAATTTTGCCTGGAGCCAAGATTGATGTTTAAAAGCTAAGAAGCTATTTATGCTGTGTAATTATTAACAGGAGACTAACTGCAAGTTGTATAGCAGTGTACTTTGTATGCCTTGTGAGAGTGAAAATACTTAAATTGCCTCTTAAAATGATAGCAAGTAACACAGTAAATGAGCAGCTACATCTGGATACCAGGAACAACTGCTAATATAATTGGTCAAAACATGCAACTTGTTGAAATGTTCAAAATGATAAAGAAAAATATGTGATTAGTTAAAAAAAAAGACTGGTGTCGGTTGAGTAGAACTAATAGGAATAAGGTTCAGGATGATACAGATAGGAATATTTAAAGATAACCTTCTAGGTAATATCTATAGTAATAACAATAGCCAACATTTATTTAGTACTTTCTACATGCCATGTGTTTTATGCGTGTTATTTCATTTAATCTCTACAACCCCATGAGGTGAATACTGTTATCCCCATTTCACTGTCCAAGGCTTAAAAATTAGTTATTTACCCAAAGTCATAAAGCCAAACTTGCCAGGAAATGGTAGATCTAGATTTAAGCTTTCTACATATACTTATCATATTTGAGTATAGTTTTCAAGTATTTCTGTTTATTTTGGTTATACCTTTTATTTTCAGCAGTAACTATATCTTTAAAAGATTAGAATGTAAGAAGCAGAGTCAAGGAGGGAAGCAATAAAAGCTTGTTTGATTAAGATTACTATTGCATCAAAAATCAAAAAGCAGGGTGGCGCCTGTGGCTCAAAGGAGTAGGGCACTGGCCCCATATGCCAGAGGTGGCAGGTTCAAACCCAGCCCAGGCCAAAAAAAAAAAAAAAACTGGAAAAAAATCAAAACGCATCATAATTTCTAAAATTATGAGTTTTCAATGAAATATTGCCTTTTTAAAAATTACTATCACTCTAACAAAGCATAGGTAAGTGTAAACATCATAAAATTGTGTGATCTAGGAACAGACCAGAATCTATTTAAGCTGGCAGTTTGGATCTCTGACAGTATTGGTCAGGTTGGTAGTGTTGGAATGTGTCTGATTCTTGAAATTGTGAAATTCCCTGAGAGGAGAGCCCAGAGATAGTGTCCTGAAAATCAGAGGCAGAGAGAATTTTAAGAGAACATCTTAGAAACCTGCTATCATAAAAGAAATTTAAGAAATGGGTACCCAAGAGTGCCAGGTGCTTTTGAAAAATTAAAGAGGATTGGAACTGAGAAAGACTATTCAATATAATGATTTGGGCAGTGGTAACATTTGAAAAAAAGAGTTTCACTATTGTTCAAAGATGTAGAGGCCAGAAATAGAATTATTTCACCTAGAAGCAGTTTAAAATCATTTCCTAGATATCATTTTAGCAGATAAAATATCTGAAGTTCATTAAGAGTAAATAATTTAAACTAGTTCAGTAGCTCTGAACCAGTGATGATTTTGCCACCCAGGGCATTTGGCGATGTCTGGAGACATTTTTGATATGACTATGGGCAAGGGTATGCAAATAGCATCTAGTGAATAGAGGCCAAGCATGTGGGAAACATTCTACAAGACACAGGAGCCCCACACACCCACATATCCCAAAGAATTATCAGGCCCAAAATGTCAGTAGTTCCAAGATTGAGAAATCCCATCTAGGTTTAGCCCTTAACCTGTGCTAAATCTAATCTTCCCTAGAAGTAGGAATGATGGCCATAACCTACTCTTCAGTACTGAGTAAGAAAGGGTGTCAGCCTTCAAGAGAGGAATTTTTTTAGAGAAAAGTTTGGGGAATACTTCTACCAGGAGTCCTCAAGTTATGGCCTGTGGGCGACATGCAGCCCGCCTAGGAACTGGACCCGCTGGGTGTTTTTGCCTGTGCTGCCTGTCCTGCTTACAAGCTGACTCATCCCGGGGCCCAGTCTGAGGGACAGCGAACCGACCCCCTGTTTAAAAATTTTGAGGACCC
Source organism: Galago senegalensis (assembly GCA_963575145.1). Classification (NCBI taxonomy): domain Eukaryota; kingdom Metazoa; phylum Chordata; class Mammalia; order Primates; family Galagidae; genus Galago; species Galago senegalensis. The sequence goes on from CAUYTI010062781.1 coordinate 76,294, forward strand.
CTGAACCAAGGGGAAGAAGCCAGTCTAAAGTGAAAGAAACTAGGGCAGCGCCAGGGCACCAGCCCCATATGCCAGAGATGGCAAGTTCAAACCCAGCCCCAGCCAAAAACTGCAAAAAAAATAAGTAGATAAATAAATAAAGTAAAAGAAAATAAGAATAACGGTTGGAGAAAGAATGACTGAAGAGACTTAGGCTGGAGATAGATGGAGTCAGCCCTTAGGTAGTAGGCAGCAGTCTCTGGATTTTCTTATATTAGGTTAAAGCAGTTACTGTCCAAGCAGTAACAAAAAAAAAGGCTATGTTCCTAATGTTAAGAATAATCATAATAAATATGTTTCTAAAATTAGAGAGCTTGTCAAAAAATTTATCTTCTTTTTTTTTTTTTTTTTTTTTGAGACAGAGCCTCAAGCTGTCACCCTGGGTAGAATACCATGGCTTCACTGCTCACAGCAACCTCCAACTCCTGGGCTCAAGTGAGTCTCCTGCCTCAGCCTCCCAAGTAGCTGGGACCACAGGCGCCTGCCACAATGCCCGGCTATTTTTTGGTTGCAGCCGTCATTGTTGTTTGGCAGGCTCAGGCTGGATTCGAACCCGTCACCTTAGGTGTATGTGGCTGGCGCCTTAGCCACTTGAGCCACAGGCGCCGAGCCAAAAAATTTATCTTCTAAAACAAATGATCTGATGAAGTTAAGAAATTGATGTTCATCTACAACATAAACACTGAAGAGAGTTAATCTCATATAGCGTTAGGTGCAAGCACTGCCCTCGATTCAGTTCTAAGCTATTCCTTCTGCTATTTATATGGCCTTGGGCACGTTTCTGAATCTTACTGCCTTTTCTTCATCTGTAAAATAGAAGTAATAAAGATATCTTCATGTAAAACCATGAGACAGTGTGGCCCGGCATTTAGTGAATAGTCAGTAAATGTCCAATAATGGGCTGTGCGGTAACAGTTTGTGCTAGTAACCCAGTGATGGCTTTGCCTGCAGAAAGTAAAGAGGTAGTTGAGATACTGTCTGACAAATCCCGGTAGTACTAGGAGTTGGGGGTTGATTATATGACCTTTAGCTCCTTAAATAAAGAGCTATGGTTACTTGAGTCATTGGAATCCTTAGGGAAAAAAATTAGAAACACTGGTTAAAATTATCTTTATTTACAATATCAAGTTCTTATAATTATACACTTTTTATATTCTCTAAATAAGTGCTTGATGTAATTCAGAAAAGTACATGCCCAGCTTTCTCTTGAATATAATATATGGCTTTAAATATCTTATTCAGGTGGTGTAATAGTAATGTGCATATGTGAATTTGTACCTGATAAACTGTATCTTTGTTTCAACAAACTTAGGCAATGTCTGTAGCAAAAATATAAAATAAAATGTCACATTTATCTTTCCATCATCAACTATGTTAATTGACTTTAAACAAAATTCTTCTGATACTGACTTTATCTGCTCTTAAGCTTCAGATGGGATTTTTGTGTGTATTTTTTTTCAGATCAACAGAAACATTTAAAGAAGAAGATGATCTTGACAATCTTATTAATGAAATATTTGAAGAGCCCAACTTTGACAAAAAACCCTGTGTAAGTCAAGTGTTATAAATGTGTGGTCATTTTTCATTATTTCAAGATGTATTTAGAGTAAAACTTAAATTACTTAAACTTGTCCTTAAAACTTAAGGGACAAGTAGCTATCGGTAATCCTTTGAATTCTGAGATTACAATTACTTAAAAGAAATTGTTTGCTTATTCAATTATCAGCAAGAATACAAAATTAAAAAAGCTGCTAATGTGAAAGTCAACTCACAGATCAAGTAGGTCATTTATATTTATTTAAGAACACTTCTTGCCGGGCAGGCACAGTGGCTCACGCCTGTAATCCCAGCACTGTGGGAAGCTGAGAAGGGAGAATCGCTGGAGCCCAGGAGTTCGAGACTCGCCTGAGGGAGAGTGAGACCCCGACTCATGAAAAAAATGGAAAAACCCAGCCAGGCATCATTGCTAGTGCCTGTAATCCCAGCAGCTTCCAGAGGCTGAGGCAGCGGGATGCCCACAAACTGGAGTCTGAGGTTGCAGTGAGCTATAAGCTACTGCACTCTGCTCAGGGGCACAGGGTGGGACTCTGTATCAACCAAAAAAAAAAAAAAAAAAGGAAAGAACATTTCTCTAAACACTTTTCATTATGGGAATGTGCTTAGCATCTCAGATGCAATGCCATTGTTGTTACCCATGAACCAAATGACTAAATTGTTAACCTTTTAATGGGTATCTATTTTGACTTTATAAAAAGTTCAGAAAACAATATAACAGCCACTAATACTAAAAGTATCATAAAATTCTGCCATATTTGCTTCTCTGGGCTTTTTTTAAAAAATGCAAATTAGACTAGGCAGTGGCTCAAGGCTGTAATCCTAGCACTTTAGGAGGCTGAGGCAGGTGGATTGCTTGAGCTCAGGAGTTCAAGACCAGCCTGAGCAACAGTGAGACCCTGTCTCTACTAAAATAGAAAAACTAGCCAGGCTTTTTGGCAGGTGCCTCTAGTCCTACCTATTGGGGAGGCTAAGGCAGAAAGATCCCTTGAGTCTAGGAGTTTGAGGTTGCTGTGAACTAGGATGCCACAGCACCCTACCCAGGTGACAAAGTGAGACTCTGTCTCAAAAAACGAAAAGAAATGAAAATTAGAAATATAGTTTAACACCTCTCCAAACCCTGATCTAATGCCTTTAGTCCCAGAAGTAATCACTTATCCTTCCTGTCCATAGTTTCATACCTTTATTACATATTTATATAACCATAATCAATTTTAACTGTGTATAATATTTCATTGTATAACTCTGCCACAGTTATACAATGTCCACTACCCTGGATGATGGACATTTAGATCATGCCCATTTGCTCACTATTACAAATAATGCTTCATCAGAAATTTTCACCTATCTTCTTTTTTTTTGAGTGTTTTTTTTGGCCGAGGCTGGGCTTGAACCCGCCACCTCTGGCACATGGGGCTGGCGCCCTACTCCTTTGAGCCACAGGCGCCGCCTATTTACCTATCTTACCCACGTACAAGAGTTTCTATAGGATGTATAAATCTAGAAGAGGAACTCCTAGATCATAAGATGTTGTCATCTCCAACTTTTCTACCCATTGCCAAACTGTTTTCTAAGGTGACTATATCGTTTATTTTTCACACCAGCAGTGTATATTAATATGGTACATGTGAAATGTATTTGTTAGATTTAAAAGAAAAAGGCCAAGTAGAAGTCTTAATTGCAAAGACCACAAGGAAAAACTCTATGAAATAAACATAATAGGAGAACTTTTTTTTAAAAGGTTGGAAAGATAAAACAGTGGACTAAAAATCACTAAGTAGTGTTGGTGGTAAGGATATGGATAGGGGGCACTTACATTTTGTCAGCCAGACTTAAATTTTAAGATCTGAATTTCTCTAAATTTAACATTTTCAGTTCATCTGAGGTTAATAAGTAGATACCCAGCTGATTCATGTGAACACAATAGTATTAATAAATAGTAATTCCTCAGTAGACAGAGCATGCTCAAGTCTGACAGTTGGTCCAGTGGAACCTGCCTATATGAAAAGTCAGCCCTCTGTACACACAAGTTTCACATTCCTTGAAAACTATATTTTTGATTGTTTTGGGGGTTGAAAAAAAATCCACGCGTAAACAATCTTCACAGTTCAGACCCCTGTTGTTGAACAAGGTCAACTGTACTCTGCAAACAATATATCATAAGTGCTGGATAGTAGTGCTAATTAGTAATACTAATCAGTAGTAGAAAAAATACATAATGTTTTTATTGCTCTATTAATTATCTGAGAATTCATTATTAATTACTATAGTGTATCTATATATGATGAGGCACTATCTTTTCATTTCAAGGTGTTTTAAAAAGAGAAAAATACTTACCTGATTTGGCTTTAAAATATACTAATTTGAAAAAAAAAGTAGCTCTTAAATCATGACGAAATAAAACTTTATGCACGTCTCCATTTTCCTTATTTACTTATTTATCATAAAAAGAAAAAGACCAAGTAAAAGTCTTAATTTGCAAAGACCACAAGGAAAAACTCTACGAAATAAACATAATAGAAGAGTTTTTTTTGTTTGTTTGTTTTTAAGGTAGGAAAGATAAAACAGTGGCAGAAAATTCTGGGCAGTTCTCCATAGTTTTCCAGCCTTCACAGGGGAGAGCAGGTCTATATAAAACATTTATTAGATGAGGAAAAGAAGGATCTAGGCCACCCACATAGTCCTTAGAAGCTACAGTATGCCCTGAAAGTATTGCTCCCCATCCCACCCTCTGCTCTCCCATTCTGTTGTATTTTTAAACTACTCTTGGAAAGCCCAGGAACCAACAACCATCACAGTGCACCAGCGTAGGATCGTAAGTGTGAGTCTGGGTGGTATATGAAACATGCTCACCAAAACAAAAAGAGACTCATGCAAATGATTATTTTTCAGACATACACCAAAAATGTTTCCAGTTCTGCTTTACATCAAATAAAAAGAGTTAAGAAATGGTAAAATGAAATATTTTTGCTTCTATTAAATTTCCTCACCCAGTAGGTAAAGTGAAGGCATGTCTGTGCATAGTTTAAATTGCCTTTCTCCATCTCACTTCCTCTCCTTGGCGGTGGTCCTAGTATGTGGTTGGTTTATGTTATTTGGTACCATATACCAGTTAACACCTAATAAAAGCTTCCTAATGATGATGATGTTATGTAATCATATAGGAACTACTGTATGATTGTGACTGGGTAGCTCTACATTTTCTTTAAACATCTATTGGTTGATACTGTTCCATGGGATCAAAAGTAATATTTCTGAAGTTACACAGGAGTTTGGTTAGGTTAATTTTAATTGATATGAGTACCATTCATTGCTTTAAAAATGAGTCTGAGGTTTTTTTTCCTTCTTAGTTGAATTTTTCTACAATGAAGTTTTAAATAGCACATTCTTCACATTAAATCATTGAACTCTAGTATTAACCGAAGAGTTATAAAGTGACTCTAAATCTTAGCATGCTAATAATGGCAGTATATCAATTTTCTAGCCTAAAAGTTAGAGTAATTCACAAATTCCTTGGAGATTTCTGTTTCCCTTTTGCCTTTAAAAGGTTTTGATCATTGTTTTTATTTTAGAAACTTAAAAATTAATGCCACTGAAATTTGTCTTTAAGTCATTTAGAAAATATTTCTTGTTATAAAATAAAGAATATTAGTTTTCATGTTATAGTTCTCATTGGCCTTTTATTATTTTGTTTTCTTTTAACAGAAATTAAAATCTAAATCTTCAGGTAACACATCTGTCAAAGCTTCCATTCAAACCTTTGGTAAAAGGTAAGTTGAGATTGCATTGGTGAATTATACACACTGGTGAGCAAACACTTTAAGCTTAGTCTAGTAGATTCTGTTACCATTCAAACAACAGGGACATTGAACAACAAAGCATTGACTGGCCTTCAGGAAAAAGACTAATAGCAATTATCTTTAGTGTTCTTATGGTCTGTGACCTCTTAGTGTAAAGGAAATTAAATGGGAGATTATTGCTATTATAAATAATTTTCTGCCATGTAAAAAAAAGCGTGAACATTTTCTCAAAATTAATGTTCTGTTATATCCTTCAGTGTTTACCTTGTCCCTTACACTATTTGGCAAACACATTTTCTGCGGCTCATTTTAACTCCTTGACTGTTCCTGAATATACAGGTTATAGCCAATAAAGCAGTTATCGTGGAATAACTATCTCTTCTTTGAAATAGTTGACTTGCTGTGAAAATATATACAATTTTGATTACAAGGACATAGAGTCAACAATACCAATTTTTTTTTTTCTGAGACAAAACCTCAAGCTGTCGCCGTGGGTAGAGTGCCATGGCGTCACAGCTCACAGCAACCTCAAACTCTTGGGCTTAAGTGATTCTCTTGCCTCAGCCTCCCAAGTAGCTGGGACTACAGGTGCCTGCCACAACACCCAGATATTTTTTGGTTGTAGTTGTCATTGTTGTTTGGCAGGCTGGGGCTAGATTCAAACCTGCCAGCTCCAGTGTATGTGGCTGGTGCCCTAGCCACTGAGCTACAGGCACCGAGCCCCAATTTTCTTAATAAGGCTAAATTAACTTCTCATGTTTCCTTTTTATTGTAATTTCATTTTTCTCCATCTGTTGATCTCGTCTAGTTGCAGTCCAGTATATCTTGGGGGAAGTGCTATTCCATGTGGCATTGGAACAAATACTTCATGGAGGTAGGATATGAAATATTCTTTTTTATTAGATTTTTCCAAATTAATGCCCTGTTAAGATATAGTTCTTATTTTCTTGGTATCAATCTGTTTTATAAGTAAAGATATTTTTATTAGTCAATCTAAGAACACTTTGTTGAAATGTTCATTATTTGGGGGAGGTAGCTATTGAAAGCTGTCATGTTGACTATGTATTATTTATTGTGTTGATGCCCTTTCCTAAGTCCCACTTGAAGTGCCTGGATCACTCCATTCTGAGCTTGATTTCTACAGGACACCAAGAGAGTGGACTTCCTTCAAAGCCTTACTATGCCCCTCACAAGTTGTGAAGCCTTGAGAAGGGATGTTATTTTCTAAAACCTCGGTTCCCTGTCCCTTAAAAACTAACCATACTTGGGCAGTGCCTATGGCTCAAAGGAGTAGGATGCTGGCCCCATATGCTGGAGGTGGCAGGTTCAAACCCAGCTTGAGCCAAAAACTGCAAAAAAAAAAGCAACTAAAAGTACTTTATGAAGATACTATAAAGGTTAATTAACTAATACATGAAGGGCGTACCTATGGCACAAAGACAGCTTGCTACTACTACAGAGACACTGGTGTGTAATTATTGGTGTCTTTCTTGTCAGTTAGTCCTGCTTACTCATTATGTTACATCTCAGGCACAAGAATCCTATATGCTAGTACTACTTTTCCTACTACTTTACTGCTACTACATTTTATCTCAGGAAATACATATCCGTGTTTACTTATAGGTGCCTTCGGATTTTGAAATGGTCTTAAAGAAAAAGCATTCTGATTTACTTTCAAAGAATAAATATTTTAAGATCTTCTTATATGTAGAATATTTTTGTGTGTACTTTGATTTAGTTCTAGCATAGAGAAGTCTTGTTCCAGATGGAATTTCAGTAGACAGAACAGCCTGTTTTTATAGCTTCAAGGTTATCACATACTGCTGATCCATGAGGATGCCACAATTTATCAAACCCCATTCCCACCTTCTAAAAAACTGTAAGAGGAGATACCAATTGTGTATATATTCACAGGTAAATGTTTATATTCACAGATCATTTATCAATTGCCCCTTTCATGGCACAAAATCTGCACCCATAGGAAGATAAGCATATGTATTCATGTATATAAATAGCATAAAATGCGTAAAGTACTTTATATTGTCCAGAGCACTTTCTGTATATGCATGTTGGTTCTCTGGCTCCACAGACAAAACCCAAGATGCAAGTAGAGCAAAAATTTTTAACCCCATTTTATGAAGAGATTGAGATACTTGTGTTAAATTCATCTAAGGCATACTAATCACCTGCTAGGTCCTCAAAATTAAGTGAACAAATAATGGACATTTCTCTGTCTTCAGTGAGCTTTCAGTCTAGGTGAGGAGATAGGCTTTAAATAGGCAATTGCACAAATTAGTATTTAATTTCCATTTAACATGTGAAGAGAAAGGACAGGATACTATAAGCAAAGATAATGGTTATCCTCACTGATAAAAGGAAGAGTTGGGGTATGCTTCCCTAAGCAGATATTTACTCAAACTGCAGTATGAAAAATGAGCAGGAGTTAAACAGAAGGCACACCGTGTTAGCAAGTTCCTGAGAAGGAAAACAGCTAAGGATGTTGGAGGAATAGAGAGTAGTTGGCTGGGCTGGAGAATGGTGAGTGGTGGGAAAGAATGGCTCCTGATGGGGCTGGAGAGATAATTGAGAGACATTTAGTTTAGGGTCCTATAGTCCTTTGGAAGATTTTTAGAAAAAGTCTGTCCTGTATGCAGTGGGTCAGATTTCAGTTTCTAAAGTCATTTGGCTGCTGTATAGAAAATGATTTGGAAATTGGAAGGGCAATGACTCAGTACCCATGGCTCAGTGGTTAGGGCACTGGCTATATACACCGGGGCTGGTGGGTTCGAACCCAGCCTGGACCTGCTAAACAACAATGAATGACAACTACAACAACAACATAAAAAAATAGCCAGGTGTTGTGGCGGGTGTCTGTAGTCCCAGCTACTTGAGAGACTAAGGCAAGAGAATCGCTTAAGCCCAAGAGTTTGAGGTTGCTGTGAGTTGTGATGCCACAGCACTCTACCAAGGGTGACATAGTGAGACTCTGTCTCAAAAAAAGAGAAATTGGAAGGGCAAAACAAGAGAAGGGACACAGAGAGACTAGTCAACAAATAATAGTTACAGTAGTCCAGAAAAGAGAAGATGGTAGCTGTGACCTGAGTAGTAGTAGCCATAACTATAGAGAAAAGAGAAATTTGGGATACTTAAAATATAGAATTGACAGAATTCAAGGATTAAATGGTTGTATTAAGAATGACTCCTGGGTGCGAAGATTTACACTGTTGGTGAGAGTATAAGCTAATACAGCCTCCTTGGGAAAAAGTATGGAGAATCCTCAAAGAACTCAAATTAGACCTCCCATTTAACTCCGCAATCCCACTACTAAGCATCTACCCAGAAGAAAAAAAATAATTTTCTCATGAAGACATTTGCACTAGATTGTTTATCGCAGCTCAGTTTACAGTCGCCAAGATGTGGAAACAACTCAAATGCCCATCAACTCAAGAATGGATTAACATGTGTATACCGTGGAGTACTATTCAGCTGTAAGAAAACATGATGACTTTACATGTTTTGTATTAACCTGTACAACTGGTATGTGTATACCATGTACAAGCTGTACAAGCTGTAGTACGTGTATACCATGGAGTACTATTCAACTGTAAGAAAAGATGATGCCTTTACATGTTTTGTATTAACCTGTACAACTCCTGGATGAAGTTGAAACACATTCTTCTTAATAAAGTATCACAAGAATGGAAAGCAAGTATTTAATGTACTCAATTTTATTATGAAGCCAGTAGAGGATCTAACACATGCCCACATAGGAGTAAAACTTAATTCCATTCAATTTGGAGGGAATTAAAACTTAATTCCACATAGGGAAAAGGGGGGCTGGGATTGGGTCCTCCCATTTAAAGGGCACAAGGTAAGGGTATATGGTAAACCTTTTTGGTGTAGAACACAACTACAAGAGGAACTATACCTAACAAATGCAAAAATTATGACCTATTTGTTTGTACACTCACAATAACCTGAAATTTAAAAAGAAAAAAGAAAAAGTATGACTCCTGGGTAGTGTGCCTTGCCCAAAGTCATATCAGTTATTATAATACAAAGCAAGGATTCAAGTTGGTAGCTCAATTCCTAATCCCTTATGCTTTGTAATACACCACTTTGCAGAAAGCCATGTAGTATTAAAGTTTTGAGATACAGAAAAATCAAGAAATATAAAATCCATGCAGATGGGAACAAATGAAGCCCTCCCAGCAACACCAATAACCCGAGTGAGATGAAACCCAGACGAGTAAATCAGAAAGGATGCTATCACCTATGTTTATTGAAAGTAACACAGCATGTCCCCAAATTCTTGTAGTGACCTACATATATGTAAGAGGAAAATCTTAGCTGAGTTTGCTACTACAGCTGCTATTATTTTCAAATTGTCCAAACATCAAGACTTCATAAAGCCAGTGTGTAAATCTGGTAGGATTTAATGGAGAATCACAGTGTCTGGGCAGAAGAGTGTACTGGGCTGTATTTCGGGCATGCCTGGCATAAATATCTTTAAACTAGTCAATTCTACCTATTAGCTGGACAAAAAGGACAAAGCTATTATTGGTGACACTTTCATATGTATATTTTCTGTACGTGTTAGAGGCAAAGACCTGCCAGCTTATCTTTCACTGGAGTTATGACTTTATGTTAGGTATGTTTTAATATATATAGTTATGGAAGACAAATGTATTTAAGCCCTGAAAATAAGCACTGATTTACATATCCAGGGCATAAGTAAATTCAGTCTTTTCTGCCTGTTTGTTTTCTTTGTTTGATTTTTGGATAAAGCTCTGGTTTGGAAGCAATGCTGAATGATTTTACAGTGTACAGATTTGTCTTTGACCCAGTTTGTGGAAAGGAGAAAGAACAGTAGTAGGAAGTATGGTGGCATTAATAAGTGGTATAGAGAAAACCAAGGCATTTTCAAGCCAATCGAATTTTACTCTCCTAATTATTTTTTAAATGACTAGCAAGACTGGATTATTCCACAGACTGGTACTAATTATGATCTAATAGAGTAAATCGTAGCAGTGGAGTGATTTCTTAGCTGCAAGTTAGTTTTACGTTTCTCAGAGGACGGTGTTTGTAGGAAAATGTGGTAGTGTGAATAGATTTGAATAAACTACTAAATTTTAAATTAAATTAAAAAGCTGCATTTAACATTATGGTTGAGATCTTACATGTACAGAATATCAGGAAATTCTAAATTATAGCTCCCACAACAGCAATAAGTCAGCCAAATTGCACATGTGTATTAAGGCATTAAAGTTAACACTCTGTGCAATCGTGTAATAAACTACATATGCATAAGAAAGAAAGTTATGGTAGCTTTGGGAACCATCATTTTGCATTTCCTGACTTATACATTTCAATATCTGAGTTCAAATATTATACAAATGAAATTGTGTTCAATTTCTGTAGGTACAACTACAACTTCATAAACTGCTAACAGTTTGAAAGATAATATGGAATTTATCTTTAAGTTGCATAGGTTTTAAATGTTTGGTTTTTGTTATGATTAATAATATCTTTAGAAACATAAAGCATTTGTTCTCAAACTTTTAGGCCAAAAAATATTTGCAATTTGGAGGTTAATTTGTCTTAATTTTAAAGAGAAATAAGTGAAAAAAATCTATTGGGAGGTTTATATTATAAAAATACACATATTTTATCTTATCTCATTTTTTATTGAAGTATCATATGCTCATTGAAATAAATAAAAACAAAATTGAAAAATGTATAAAGAAAAAAGGAATAATCACCCTCCCTCCACTTTATTACCACCATTCCTGAGGCAATCAGTGTTACAGCATATAAATAGCATATAAACCTAATGTTTTGCTCCATGTTCTTACAAATTTATATAGGATGATATTTTTGGTTGCTTTTACAAAAATAGAATCATGCTGTGTATATTACCATACACCTTGCTTTGGGTATCCTTCCAGGGCTGTACATAAATCGAATTAATTTGTTTTAGCAACTGCTTAATTTTCCTGTAGTATAAATATACTGCATGTTACTCAGTCTTTTCTCTTTTTGATAGATACTCAGGTGGTATTCCTTTTTGCTACTTCACTACTCCAGTAAATATTCCTGACATATATGCTTCTATGGTGGTGCATTTATTTATATGTGATAGGTTTTCTAAAATGGGTTGCTAGACAATAGCTAGGTATAATTTTAATTTAAAAATAATGCCAAGATTTTTCCCAAAAGGTCATAGCAATTCACATATCCACTAGAAACATATGAGTGCTAATTTTTGCTAACTCAATTGATTAAAACATATAGCTGCTTCACATCTCAGTTCTTTATATAATATTCTAATTTTTTTTTTTTTTTTTTGCAGTTTTTGGCCAGGGCTGGGTTTGAACTCACCACCTCTGGTATATGGGGCCAGCACGCTACTTCACAGGCACCGCCCTAATATTCAACAGTTTAACAAACACTATGTGCCAGTATTAACTTATTATGTCCTTATAATTCTATGATATGTCTAAGTACCTTTTTTATCTCCATTTTACAGATAGAAAACTGAGTCACAAAGAAGTTTTCTTTGTTTTTTATTTCAAGAGATTTATAATGGGTGCAAGTGGTTTTGGTTTTCCTTTTGTTGTTGTTTTGCTACATGAATCACATAGTGGTGAAGTCAGAGCTTTTCACATACCCATCACCAGAATGGTATACATTGTACCTAATAGGTAATTTTTGATCATTCACACCTCCTGACCCTGCAACTTCCCCATTTCTGAGTCTCTGAAGTCCATTTTACAACTCTGTGTAACCATGTGTACCCATCATTTAATTTAGCTCCCACTTACAAGTGAGAACCTGTAGTATTTGTTATCCATGCCAAGATACTTCACTTAGGATAATGACTTCCAATTCCATGCACGTTGCCGCAGAAGACATCATTCTTCTTCATGGCTTGGTTGTATTCTATGCTTTGTATAGACCACATTGTCTTTATGCCCTCATCAGTTGATGGGCACTTAGGTTGATTGGGCATCTTTAAATTATGGATTGTGCTGCAGTAAATGTATGGATGCATGTGTCCTTTTGCTATAATGACTTCTTTTCCTTTGGATAGATACCAGTGGTGAGATTGCTAGATCAAATGGTAGGTCTGGTTTTAGCTCTTTCAGAAGTCGCCATACTGTTTTCCATAGAGATTATACTAATAACTTACATTCCCACCAACAGCGTATAAGCATTCTATTTCCATACCTGCACCAACAGCTATCGTTTTTTGCCTTTTTATTAATGGTCATTCTTACAGGGGTAAGGTGGTGTCTCATTGTAGTTTTAATGTGCATTTCCCTGATGATTAGTGTGTTATTGAACATTTTTTTCATTTTTCTTGGCCATTTATACATCTTATTTTGAAAAATGTCTGTTTATATCTTTTGCCCACTTCTTAAGGGAGTTGTTTTTTCTTACTGATTTTTTTGAATCCCTTATAGATTCTGAAAATATTAGTCCTTCATTGGATATATAGTTTGCAGATGTCTTCTTCCATTCTGTAGGTTGTCTGTGCACTCTGTTTATTGTTTCTTTTCTGTATGGAAACTTTTTTAGTTTGAGTCCCGTTCATTTATTTTTGTTGTTGTTGTTGTTGTGCTTGTTCTTGGGGTCTTAGTCATAAATTCTTTGCCTAGGCCAATATCCAGAAGAGTTTTTCGTAAGTTATCTTCTAGAATTTGTATGGTATTAAGTCTCACATTTAAATCTTTAATCCATCTTGAATTAATTTTTGTATATAGTAAGAGATAGCATTCAGTTTCATTTTTCTGCAGGTGGCTCTTCAATTTTGCCAACACCATTTATTAAAGAGGATGTCCTTTCCCTAGTGTGTGTCTTTATCTGCTCTGTGGAAAATCAGTTGGTTGCAGGCATGTGGTTTTATTTTTGGATTCTCGATTCTGTTCCACTGATCCAGTGTGTCTGTTTTTAACCAGTGTTAGTAACTGGTATAACCAACTGCTGTGTTGTTACTACAGCCTTATAGTATAATTTGAAGTCAGGTAATATGATGCCTCTAGATTAGTTCTTTTTGCTTAGGATTGCTTTAGCTATTCTGGTTCTTTTTTTATTTCATATGAAATTTAAGATTGCTTTCTCCAATTCTGTGAAAAATAATGTTGGTAGTTTGATAAGCATTGTACTGAACTTGTAAATCACTTTGGCCAGTGCGGACATTTTAACAATATTGAGTCTTCCCATCTGTAAGCATTTTACCATTTGTTTGTGTCTTCTACAGTTTCTTTCATCAGTGTTTTGTAGTTCTCCATGTAAAGATATTTCATCTCCTTGGTTAAGTATATTCCTAGATATTTGGGTGGGAGGGGATTTGCAGATGTTGTAAATGGTATTGAGTTCTTAGTTTGATTCTCTGGCTGTTTGAGAAATGCTGCTGATTTATGTTTATTAATTTTGTGACTTCCCTGAATTTATCAATTCTAAGGGTCTCTTGTAGGAGTCTATAGGCTTTTCTATAAGACCATATCATTAGCAAACAGGGATAGTTTGACCTCCTTTTCTCATATGAATGCCCTTTATTTATTTCTCTTGCCTGATTACTCAGTCTTGTACTATGCGGAATAGAAGGGGTAAAACTGGCATCCTTGCTTTGTTCCAGTTCTTGGGGAGGATGCTTTCTATTTTTTTTTTTTTTTTTTGAGACAGAGCCTCAAGCTGTCCCCCTGGGTAGAGTGCCGTGGCATTACAGCTCACAGCAACCTCCAACTCCTGGGCTCTAGCGAGTCTCCTGCCTCCGCCTCCCAAGTAGCTGGGACCA